>JANHGB010029756.1:0-19984 GCA_026283785.1 Coracopsis vasa
AAAGGACCTTAAGATCATCTAGTTCCAACCCCCCTGCCATGGGTAGGGACACCTCACACTAAACCATGTCACCCAAGGCTCTGTCCAACCTTGCCTTAAACACCTCCAGAGATGGAGCATTCACAACTTCCCTGGGCAACCCATTCCATTGTCTCACCACCCTTACAGTAAAGAACTTCCTCCTTAGATCCAGTCTAAACTTCCTCTGTTTAAGTTTTAACCCGTTACCCCTTGTCCTATCACTACAGTCCCTAATGAATAGTCTCTCCTCAGCATCCTTATAGCCCCCCTTTAGATACAGGAAGGCTGCTATGAGGTCTGCACGCAGCCTTCTCTTCTCCAGGCTGAACAGCAACAACTGATTTGCCCACTGACTTCAAGAATCTGTTTGAAAGGCATAGCTGAGAGGGGAGAATCATGTTCCTCAGTCCACCTTTTCATTGTATTACTCTAATGCTTTTTGGGGTTTTTTTTTGGCTGGGATAGAGCTAATTACCTTCATCGTATCTAGTATGCGTGTTTTGGACCTGTGCTGGAAACAGCGTTGATAACACAGGGATGTTTTAGTTACTGCTGACCAGTGCTTGCAGAGAGTCAAGGCCTTTTCTGCACTTTTCTGATTCTCTCCCACACCAGAACCAAGGGGAATGAGCCAGTGGTTGTGTGCCGCTTATATGCCTGCTGGGGTTAAACCACTAGAGTTTTTTTGGTGCCCAGTGTGTGCCTGGAAGGGTTCAAGATAACAACAGATTTGAACGGAATATGTTAAATTGAATTTATAGCTGTTATTGCTGTTTAACTCTTAATTGAAAGGCTTCTGGTTTTGCCATGGGGCCTGTTTGACTTACTGTACATTAGAGTCTAGTGCTCATTAGTGGCTGAATTTTGCTTTCGCTGCTCACTGCAGTGTTATTCTGCTTATTATCTGACTCTGCTGTGCTTGGGAACATTCTGATAACAGCAAAGGCGATGTGCCTGGGCTGGCAGGTGACTGGGGCATCACTGCTGTTTCTGTGCTGCCGTACTGGACAGGCTGGAACTGGAATCAAAGAGACTGTGACCTGTGGATGAGTCCATGTGAGAGCAGGACACCCTTGAAGAGTCTGTGGCTGTGGATAAGTCCACACCAGAGCAAGTACATCTCAAAGCATCTGTGGCCATGGTTATGTCAGTGCCACAGCAGGTGTACTTCTGAAAGAATTGCAGCCCAAGGATATGCTGGAGAAGGTACACCTCAAAGCACCTGTGGGTGAGGCTGTGCTGGGGCAGGTATATCTCTGAAGGCATTGTGGCCCCTGGATAAGAACGCACTGAAGCAGGTGTAACTCAAAACACCTGTGGGTGAGGCTGTGCTGGGGCAGGTATATCTCTGAAGGCATTGTGGCCCATGGATAAGAACATACTGAAGCAGGTGTACCTCAAAGCCACTGTGGCTGTGAATAAGTCTGCACCACAGTAGGTATACTCCTGGAGAGAATGTGGCTCATAGATCTTTTCAGTCAGCATATATAATGTTGAAGATAGTCCTGCAGAAGATTGCTAGAATGACAACACAAATGGCTCTGTTTTTCTCCTATGCACTGGAGCAGGGGCACCAATGGTGATTAGTTTTGTCACTAAGGCAACTACTGGCAGAAAAGGAGGAAAAAATGGGTATTACAGAGCAATTCTACGGCAGCTGTGCAGCAGTGTCTCTAACACAAAAATCCTTCCTGTACTTGGAGCACATGAGCACCTGGTTTACTGCATGTGAAATTATTTACCCAGGCAATACTAAGTGAGAAGACAACGACTGAGGAATGTAAAAGAGGTGAAGCTGCTTGCTGCAGTATGGTCTGTCCTATTTCTCCATCAAGGCATGTGTTTCATGACTAGATAAATATGAATCAGTTTAAAGCAAGGCAAGATGCCTCCCTCCTACCTCCCCCGCCCACTTCCCCAACATAACACAAAACAGAAGCTATACAGTCATGCCAGAATGAGAGAATCAATTACATGTCTGTCTCTTAGGAAGAAGCAGAGCCTATAATGCAGATGCTTTTGCAGCTGTGAGTACTGCTGCTGATTTAATGGTTTAGGATAATTGATCCCTAGCATAGTTGCTTTTTCTGATGAAGGGGAAAAAGGTTTGGGGGAAAGGGAAGAGAAATAAATGTAAGGAAAAAAGAGTGAGCTGCCATTAAACAGATTTCTATTTGACAAGACACAGCACTTAAAAAAAATGTTTAACAAAGACAGTTTGGAGAGAGACCTAACACAGAGAAGAACAGTAATCCTAGCTCTTCTTGAGTCCTCGCTGGCTCTGGAGCTGCTGCTGTACCCTGTATTCACAGTGCTTCCCTTTTTGCTTTGCTCAGAGCAAGTGATCAAAAGAGAATGGAGAATAGACTGAAACACAATTCAAAGCTTTGTTTCCTGCACTGGTAAATACTTCTCCCCTCTAACTACATTATCCATTCTGTCAGAGTATCAGATCTGCTATCGATGTCTTTATTGTAGTATCAAGTTAGGACCCTTCTTGCCCCAGTCATCTAATAATGAGACAGCAAACAGCTAACCTTGATATTTGGGAGTTCAAGGTATATTATTTATCTAGCAAGATCATATTGGAGTCTAACCTAAACAAGAAAGTACCAGAATACTGACACATTGTTTTTCTTTCTCTCGTCTCTGCTACAACATGTTTAAGACTGACTTGGGTCACAGTACAAACCAGACAAACAAAAACAATGGTTGATTATTTATTATTATACCTATCAACATTAACAGAAGAAATATTTTGAAGGGCTAAATAGCCAGAGGAGGATATTACTGTAAGGTAGTGAAATGCTTTACCTCTAGGATTACTTAAAACACAACCACGAGTGGGAACTCCATTATCTAAATAGAGGTGCCAGTAGCATAACATATGCCCCAGGTGATCTCACCTGAGCTTCCAGTTGCCTCATCAGCAATGACTAGCTCTGCTGCAGGTTCTATGTCACACCTACAAGCTCAGTACAGATGTGTGGGCACTGAGGACATTAGTCTGGATGTCTAAAGATGGATTTCAAATTGGTCATAAATACAAGAATAGGTATTCCTGTACTGATCATTCAGTGGTTTTGTGTAGCCTCAAAATCCATAGTTTATAGTTTTCCTAAATGTTAAGGTCAGGTAGCTGGCAGGTTTAGTAGATTATACATAAAAATAGTAATTTTATTACTAATAGTAATAATATTACCATTACTGATGCATGATTAAACATAAAAATAGATATAGTATTTTCTCTTGTCCCTGTACAGTTATGTCTTCGAATATTTATCTGGTATAATCACTTTTTATTTTTAAATCTATCTTGACACATATACTTACTCATATTCTCAGAATTGGCATGGATGTTTCTTTGCCAATAATGTCAAACTCAGAGTAACTTTTACTAAAATATAGGATCTAATTTTTTATACTCTTCAGAAAAGTGGAGGTTGTTTTAAATCTAGAGAGACTAAAATTTACTGGTAGATCTGAGATTCACAAGTGGTGTAAATAACCATGAAAATTTGTCAGATTTGCTCCTGCTGAGGTGTGGGATAAGTAAGTTTAACATTTTCTGACATTACTACTGTAGGGGTTTTTTGTTGTTTTGCTTTTATTTGGTTGGTTGGTTTTGGTGGGGTTTTTTGTTGTTCTTTGGTTGGGTTTTGGTTGGTTGCTTTTTTGTTTTGTTTTTTTTTTTTTTCATTTCTGTTTATTAGGCTTTCCTATCCCTGCACTTGTAAATTCTTTAGAAAATTTCAGATTTTGAAATCTAAGATTCAGAGCCAAGTACTGGGAAATATCACTGTTAAAATGTTCCCATGAGCCAAAAAATGAACAAGCAAGAAACAAATGAAAATGCAAAGCTGCAGTGATTTAGACTATTACTAGAAACATCTCCAAGGTAGAGATTCAGGTCACAGTGTTGCTGATATTGTAGTTTTTCAGAATGTGTGTAGATGTGTGTGAAAGGAGATGATTCAAGTAAGCACCTTCCAAGCATGATATCTCCAAGTACAAATGTGGAGGACCTGTTGCCGTTCTCTTTTCCATCTTATCATCACTTGTCTGAAAAAGAAGGGAAGAAACTCAAGATGGTTCAAACTGAAGCACAGATCTTCTAAGCCTTAAGTCATGAAAAGAGAGTATGATATGGACCAAGGTGGTCACAACCTCCACTTGCTACTAAACCAAAGGTGGATGCTGTAACATTAAATGAGTTCTTCAAAGAGCTCCTCTCTGAGGTGTAATATACACTCCAAAAACTACATGGCTTTAAACTGTGAACTCCAGGCCAGTGCTTTATCTAGAATCTAGCAACTAACTACTGAATTTGGCTTTAGCATTTGAAGCAGGTAAAAATAATTTTCTATGATTTATAGTTGAGGAAAAACCTTCTCTTAGATTCTGAATGCTCACACTTAAAGGCTTCAGGAGAAAACAAAATGCATATTTAATTCTGGAAACATCTATTTCTCATATCAGTTGATCATCTATTTCTCATATTCAGTTGGTCATCTATTTCTCATATCACAAAAAAAACAAGACCTTTTCCCACATGCTTCACCACACTTTTATTTTCATAAACAGAAAATGGACAAATAAAGAATAAAATCAGCTTGGCTGCCAAGTCAGCTGTTGTTTTCAGGCCACTAACTTCAACTAAAATTTGTTAGAAGAACACTGGGTCTCAGTCCATTTTTTTATCTTGGAGAAATATACTCAGGGCTTTTTTTTTTTTCAGGATAAACTTAAACCAGCTGATCAATGGCGCAGAGTTAAATCATAGTATTGTAAATATATTCCTAACAGAAAAGAATAGCATTTCTTGAAAATGCAGTCTGTTGCTCAAGGAAGACAAAGCAAATGGTCATCAGATTAAATATAGAGAGAATATTTGTAGGAGCTTGAGTCCAAAAGTTTCTGTCCTTGGGTTGTTTCCTATGTGAAAAAGAGAAATATACAACAGTGATTAGAGTGGTTGCAGTTGGACCAGTTTGAATGATCTTCCTCAGATGTAGCACATCACTATGCTGCATCTAATTTCATTCCAGCAATATGAAGAAATAACAACTGAAAAACACATCTTGGCAGATATTAGCCCACCAGCAGGTTGAAATTCCCTGAAAATGTGAAGCAGATGTTCTGCAAGGGAAATGCTTTACATCTGCAAGACCCTGTTCTCGGCCAGTGAAGGAAATACTGTGACAAAGAATAATTAAGAAAAAACAGGTTTCAAGGAAAGGCCAGCACTTTAAATGTTTGTGTTCCTTTTACTCATGTTAAGTCAACCATAGTGTTTGTAATTTGAAGAGTGTGCAACAGCCATGCCATTGCACTAGAGGTAAGGTCCCTTCACAACCATATGTCAGTGCTGTGTTTTCAAGTACCTGCTCAGCATTTTCATTAAACCACATTATTTTGCTATGGCACATAACAGGGGTTTCTTTAGAAGAAAATTAATCATGTCCTGAATATTAACTCTGTGGACTTGATGTGCATTGACTGTAAGGGATTATAGGCTGACTGGGTGATGTGAATGTCTGCATTTAGTCAGGACTTCTTTTGGTGAGATGACATTAACTGCTTCGCTGTGCTTTGAAAAGGCTGAAGAGTAGTCTGATATCTTGGATGTCAATAGTGAAGGTAGCTGAGAAATATTTGCTTCTGATGTTTCCCATTGTTGATACTTTACATGATTATCTTGAAAGAAAGGGAGAGAGCCTTAAAGATGGAAAAGAGGTGGATGCTGGATGCAGAAGTGGGCATACTTGCTGAATATTTTGAAAAGCTATAAAAATGGCCTCTGCAAAACCCCTACAATTTATCCAGGAATGCACTATACTCCTGTAATGAAGTAGACACCACTTGTGAGCAAAGCCTGGATTGTGATTGCTAAACTTAACATAAAATATATGTGATAATGAGTCAATAATTTGCTTATGTTTCATGCAAAGATCTTAGTATTCTTTGCAAGAATTTCTATATGCAGTTTAAGCAAGGGTTTGTTTAGATTTGGATTTGGAAAACAGGGTAGGAATACAACTACAATGGTTTAAGTTAGAACATAAAAGTATTTCAATGAATTTCACAGTAGGTTAAATTTAAGGGAATTGTATCCACCCACTCCTTCTCCAAATCAACATGAAAAAAAAGCAAAGGAATGGAAAAAAGTCCCATCTTTTGTTGAGAGAAGTCTGCAATGAATCTTTTGTGGTGAAGGCTGTATCCTAGAATGCCAGGCAAGCACTAATTTTAACCAAATAATCTTTTCACCTGAATTGATTTTATTCCCCCAAGATAGACCATGGTCTAAGGAGGAATCTGCCCAGCAGGGTTAGAAAATGGACAGGATGAATTTGAAAGGTTTTGGGGAAAAGAAAGTGGATATAACTACTCATAAGAACTTTTCAGCGCTCAGGTAGCACAGCAGCCCCTTGACACAGCGTCTGCCCAGATGTTTACCTCCTTCCTCTTTGTCATTCCCAGGAGATATGTTTCCAAGGTCCCAGGCATTTTTCTTGCTCTCTTCTTTTTTCATTTTTTTTTTCTTCATGCTTCAAAGTACTTCTTTCTTTACTTAAATCATCGTTTCTTTTTTTTTTTTTTTTTTTTTTTTCCCCAGGGACATTAAAATGTTTGGCTTTGAATGTGGTTTTGCTTCATGTTTTTTCCTGTAATAAAGCTTGGCCAACTGGTCAATATAACCACTCCAGTTTGTGGTGGTTGTGATCTTTCTCAGCTGTTTTGTGGGAAAAACTAAAAAATTGACAACAAAAGATTGGGGTGGGGAGTGGGAGGGTGGGAAGTAAACTGTCATCTCCATGCAAATAAGAATAACATGTTACTTTTCACTTCATTCATGAACACAAATTTTTCCCAGATTTTGGTGAACTTGCAAACAAGATGCCTTTTTTTTCTTTGAAGGGAAGATTTGATAACTATGGGCAAGACTTTGGGTGGCAGCATCAGAGACCAACTAGTCTATAGACTAGACTATAGCAAGCATATAGTGAACACAGGCTAATAAATATAGTGTTACACTTGGGCATGGCTGAAAAATAATCTCCCCAGAAAGGCATCGGATGAAGCAGAAAAGTATGCTGCAATTCTGCCTCCAGGCAAGTATGCCTTGAGCAGGAAGGCAAATGAACTGCAAGTTAGGACAGTAGGGCTGAGAGAGCTGTCAAGTTCAACACTGCATTTGGCTTAAAATGAGAGGCTTGGTGGAGCTTTAATATTTATGCATCAACAGAAATTGATAATTTACTGTAGCTACTGTAGAACTGCATTTACTTGACTGGCCTGTCAGGGATATAATTCTGATTAATACTATAAAATCTTTCTTAAAAATATTACTTACTTATGACAGTTCTCCTCAGTGGCTGATCCAGGAATGCCATATAAGACACCACTGAAACACAACATTTTACTGCATGACAGAAGTACGACATAGTCAGGAGCAACCTATTGTTAAATAGAAGCCTAAAGAACAGCTTCTATCTGAGCATTGGAACTAAAGTGGGCAGGGGATGTTTCAGGATGTGAGACAATGGGCACAAACAGAATTACAGAAAATTCAACTTAAGCATAAAAAGACTTCTTTACTGTGAGGGTGAGGGTGAGGGTGAACAAATTCCAGAACAGGTTGCCCAGGGAGACTGTGGAGTTTCCATCTTTGGAGATAATACAAAATCATGTTAGAAATACCCCTGGGCAACCTGACCTAGTTAATTCTGCTTTGACTGGCATGGTCTGTTGGAGACTTCCAGACATCCATTCCAACCTCAAATATGTTTATGTTGATAAACATCTTTATTATGTTTAATAAAGATAAATCTGGAGCCACAGAACATCAACAGGTGTATTCATAGAATTATACAAGCATTAAAGTTATGTGGTTTAGGAGTGAGAAGACAGAAGGATGCATAACTAATTTTTAACTATAACGTTGTCCTCAAAGCTGCTATGTTTCATTCTGACACATTCCATATAAAGCTATCTGAAAAATGGTTCCAACAATGTACAAGAAAACCTGTGATTTGTAGCTATGTTGTTTATTGATGGAAGCCACTCTGTTCCACAGCACTGCTAGTTAATGTGCAACAGACTTACAAGCATAGGCGGTATTTTTGCTGTACAGTATAAACGATTGCTTCCAGAAATGAACTTTTAGTTTTATCTGTTTTGAGCATTATCCTGTACCTCTTCTGAACCAAAAGAGATATTATTAATTTTTCATATTTGGAGTAAAAAAATATTCTATCAACCCATCACTATCCAACAGTATGTAAATTTCCAGACAATTGAAAATGCATTGAAATGTCCAAAATTGTATTAGCTCTTCTATGACGACAAATACAATTGTTGTTTATTTCCTGAATTTGTAGCTTTTTTTGTTTTCTTTAAAAATTTAATTTAATGTTTTGGGGTGAGTGTGGGGAGAAGAAACACTTGGAAAAGTGGTTAAATACAAATATTTCACAATGCACTGCATTAAAACAATTATGATCTTGTACAGTACCAGAATGTTTTAAGTGTGAGATATGGATGATTTAGGAAATGATGTCCTGCAAAATTACTCAAGATTTTATAGAATTATTGTAGTAGAGTTAAACATGCCAAGAGAAGCCTACACACAAACACTTGTGCATTTGTCATATTTGAACAATGATCCATTAACGTTTCCCTAAAATATTTTCATGTGATTAGGGTTAAACAGATGAGAGAGAGAGAGATGATATGATGTTGTACCTTAAAGTGCTTTGTTGACTCCCACCATCTTCTCTTTGGGCAGAGTTTTAAAAACAGACACTGATTTTGGAAACCCGTCATCTACTATACATATCTGGAGATGTTTTCAAGTGTTTAAAAGCATTCAACCTTTTTAAATCAGGTCTTTATAAGTCAGTTCAAATTCTATAATAAACGTTTTTTGAATGTATTCGTCAGGATTCTTACTTTCATCTCTTTCTCATGGAAAGAAATAAATCGCAGCTTTATAGTATGAATAACAAAAAATATTTTATATAGCTACACTGTAGCATCTCCTCTCTTGGTTTCATTTCCAAATAAATTTTCAAATACAGATTCATATATTTAGCCCAAATGAAAGGTGGGTATACTTAGAGTGAATCATTGACAGTTTACCAGAGCAGTTATCTCCAGAAGTAAGCATTTAAGTGATTTCCACCCTTCCCAGATGTGAGCCTGTTTGTCATTCTGATCCTCTATTTCTGTTGAGTTGGCAGCTTAAAATATCAGTCTGATGATTTGAAGTCAATATAACTGTCTGACAAGGTTTCCACTGTATTTCTAGGCATTGTGGTCCCTCTCAGAGGAACAATTCTTAATTCAGAGGGCAACTGGTCTAAGAACAAAATAGTTACGGTGAACTACAAATCAACGAAATACAATTTTTATGAATGAAAAATTAAATAGCTTGAAAATTTACAGGCAAAAAATCCTATTTACAATTATTCTCATGTAAAACTGATTCAATTCCTTTAGAAGCAGGTTACCCAACCTTTTATTTTATAAGTCCATGTATCACCAAGAAGCCTTAACTTCAGGATGGAAAATTATGACAGTCAACATCCCCAGAAACATCTCAGGATTAGGAAAAAAATTCCACTCTGCATCTGACCAAATCCAAGACTTTTAATTGAAAGCCAAAAGGAAAATATCTGCCTGAGAAAAGCCAGTAGTGTGGTGGTTTGTGACCCTTACTCAGAAGCATCAAGGGCACTTCAGGAGCTGAGAAAATGGTCTTCTGAAAGTCAGTCATTCCTCCTAAGTCAGGTCTCATTCTCAAGGTAATAAAGGAAGTCTATTGAAGAAATTTGAACTGGTCCTCCGATAATTTTGGTGTTATCAGCCACTCCAATAAGGACCATTCCTTCTGTCATGAGCTAGCCAGGATTTCACTTTAATATGCTGAAATGTGTGGCCATGTTTAACATATTCATTAAGAATTTGTCTGGACTTGCCCTGAGCTTTCATTTTTCTGAGTTTCCCTGCGTAGACTAAAATTCAGCCTTTACTGTGTGAAGGAAGTGGATTAAAAGTCCTGTCCAACTTGTCATCCACTGCACTCTTAACTCCCACAGAATACGCACTGGTATCTTTTTTAGACCATGAGATTTAAAAAACAGAGGAGTTGTTACTGAACCTGGAACTTAAAGAATTATAAATCTTCATTGGCCAAAATTTGCTTTCTGACTCATGTTAAGGGAGAATATGATTCATAAGAGTCTCTTCTTGTGATTTATACCCTGATGTATGCAGTTTGTCACACAAGAATTTGCTAAAGAGGAAAATGGAGATGCGAGTGAAGTTGAAATATAACATCTGGAACCGATCAAGAACATTTAGATAAGTCATTTTGATTGACAGCCACTTGGTTGATTAAAAAAATCACCATTTTCCATAGAAAACAGTCCTTACCAAGAATGGTTCCAGCTGAAATTATCTGGCAAGCCACATTCACCACTGCACTGTTGTTAACATGTAACAGAGTAGTCCATCTTACAAATGAGGATCAGTTCCTGTTCATCCTGTGATGAAGTGCAGCCACACACAGTTGGACATCACATTACATGAGTGCACCAACACATAGAAAATACATTGCAAATGCAAAAGTAGGCATACATGTTTAAATTCTCAATCTTATAAGCTGATAATACTCCTTTCTTTTCCTGCAGCAATGCTAATGGTTCACATATCAAATCCACTATAAAAATCTGAACAAGCCTTCTACATACAGTATGTATATATTTGCCTTCTGTCTAATACTGATTGATCTCCTCTTCTTTCTAATATGATAATTTTATTCACACGATACTATAGACCTTTGAATGTTAGTCACACCATGAGATGAATGGTGAGCCCAATTAGGAGCATTCAACATTCCAGTCAGCTGTTTTCCTCTGTTTTTTTTGTCATAGCTTGTTTGTCTAGTGATGATTGAAGTTGCAGTTCCACTCATTAGTGAAGTGTATTAAATCGTAATATCAATAACTGACACAGCACTGCTGTAGAACTGGCTGTTCCACAAATCTATAAAAACATGCCAAACAAAGCTTTCTGGACATCATGTCTCCAGGCATGGGGGAAATGTTTAGTCCCTGCTTCTTAGCCTGGCTCATGATCAATGTAAGGGGTATAACAAATGAGTGCTTGTTAAGAACAGTAGAACTATGCTCCATGCTTTCAAGTAAAAGTGCCTTACATCAAGTAAAAGTGCCTTACACTCTGAGGTGCCAGGACAGTTTTTCCTGGTTTTGAGTGGGAAAAAAAAAGGAAAAAAAAGAAAATTGAAAAGAGTACAATCATTTCACCTCTTCTACTTGAATTTCGAAATGAACCATCACTGACAAATTCTGAGAGGTCAGTGGTCTGATATATACTTAAAGAAGTTTTTTATTCTTATAAATTGTACTAAGGATCTTGGTTTAATACTTAAGTATCAGCCTGAGGCATTTTTCACTTTGGGGACTTGCTGTGACAGATGCTGTATAGAGATGTAAAGAATAACTGTTCTTATCATAAAGACCTTATAAGACGTAACAGATGGATGAAATAAAAAGAAGTTGAAGATGACACTGGGAGAAATTAGTAGAGAGTAAGATTACAAAATTAATGGGATATTTTAGCCCAAAAGAGGAAGATGAAAATTTTAAAACCCAGCTTGAAAAAGTAATCACAACTTACGATTAAGCTACTTATTACTTGACAGCTGTGTGATCTTACTGAAAAAGAAATCTGTGTGTGCTTATTTGTGTGTGGGAAGAGGATGACTAAGTTTTATGAAGAAATATGGGATATGCAATCATGTTGTTTGTCTATTTTAATCATTTTTCACCTAATAATTGCTGATTTCAGACAAATTTGATAAAGTTTCAGAGTCTCAAAGATGCTACATTCCGACATGAAAAAGATCAGCATGACATGCAGTGAAGGACTTGCAGGTAGCCCCAGTGTCATTTCTTTCATGTCAGTGGCAAAGAGTTGAGGCAGTCTCTATGGGTCCCTCACCAGCTGGCCAACCAGCACTATTGTCTCTTGCCCAGAAAATTCAGAAAATGCATTCCTATTACTTTATTATAGCATAAAGTATGTATCTCTACAAAAAATATTACCAGGCTATTGTGTCAACACCACAAGTTCTAAGAGCAGTTTTCCAAGGTTAGCGGACTTCAGCTTCTCAAATCTGTGAGACTTATAAATTTCCTGTTAAAGACTGTTCAGTAGTGTAACAGGTTTTGCTTTCAGGAAGCATTTATTGACCTTATATTACAATTTTATATTCATTCTAACAGCTTGTCCTTTTACATGAGTGAATAGTCCTAACAGTTGGGAGAGAAGGCAGCTGTAAAATATTTGGTTGTCAATAATGTGTTGAGCTCCTTTTAAGAGATTCTTTACGTAAGAGAATTAGAAAACTTAAGTGATCATGCAATCCACCACCACTACCACCCTCCCAAATCAAGACATTAGACCAAAATGCATTTTGAAAAGAACAAACCTGCAGACAACTTTACAGAGGTGTGCAAGACCAGCTGTAGTGTCCCTTCAATAAAAGGTGAGTTGGATACTTCTGAACTGAGGATAGCAAAACTGGAGGACATTTCTCACATGACTGTTTTCATCTAACTTGCAAGCATACAAAAACTGGTCCCTTTGAGCTATGATCTCATTCCACAGAGCATGCCCATACTCTTTCCTCCTTCCAAAACTGTTGGAGGCTCCCTCAGCCTTAGGCAACACAAATCTATTGGATCTATTGGACCCAATTTCAGGAGCTATTTCCTGAAAACCTCAAAACTGTGACACTTAGTTCCACAACTATTCCATTAATCTCTGGGCTTTGAAGTAGTAATAAAGCTAGAATAAAGGAATAGTTTAGGTTGAAAGATCTCTCTGGAGGTCACCTGGTCCCACCTCCCTTTCCAAGTGGGTTGAAGCTTTAAAGTGAGAGCAAAACTCAGAGCACAATGGTCTTCTCCAAATGACCTGTTGTAGAACTCCATCTCAAAGCCAAAATAGACATGATGAAGAGAGAACCATGTCATTAATAACTGGAATGGAGAACATTGACAGAAATCCCTGAGCTGACACCCTATAACTAAGACTTGCATTTACTGTTTCTGTTTCCAATCCACGGGTCTTCTAGTCCTCTGTGGTTTTTGTAAGAGAGTTAAAAGTTTAATATGATTAGTCTGGTCCACACTACCTTCAGCTGCAAACAACTGGACTGTTATTTGCATGCATTTCATGCCCCATCTCTTCCCACTCCCTTTGGTGGTGTGGAGACCTATCACTGACTTTAATAGAAAGAGCATTCATCCTTCTTTTAATTCAGATGAACTCATCTTTGTAATTACTTAGGAGGTTCCTTATGTTACTAGAAGGCGGGTTATTTTACCAGGATTAAAAGATTCTTGTCACTGCCTAAGGACAGTTTTGGTGATGAAACTATCTGGGAAGTTATTTAAATATATTAAAAAATGATTACCACATTTCCAAAGTTTAGCTCTCAGAACAGAGGTGACTACATTGTTTGCCACAAAAGGAGAATTACATGTGTTAAGAGACTAAACGACTTCCTTGTTTTTAGAAATGAATATTTTTAGGTGTTGCTATGGAAACAGCTTTGAACACGATCAGAATAGGGTAATACAGGACTTAAAATATACTTGCAGAAAATTGCTTACTCACACTCTGAGAACCTAAAGACCTCAGGAAATTTATGGGATGATATAAACTATAAATGTAAGTGGAGTCATTACATAACTCCAAACAGTTAGAGTCATTTCAGAAATGGATTCTGAGGTTTGTAATGATGAGGTACTCTGTTGAAACTGTAACATGCGCTGTAAGCTGTGAGACATTGCTTCTGAAGGGAATATAACCTTAATCAGTAAAAATCTTCCTGTGAAGCAAGACTTTTCCTGCAGAATAGGAGACACATTAATATTCAAATTTGCACAATTGTAGGTCTGGTTTAATCTCCTATTCTAGAAGTATACAGCTATGTAAGATTATCTGTCCAGTTATACTTTCAGCAAACTCCTTTTAGGTGAATGAATAAAGAGCAAGATGTCTGTCAGAAGCTTAGGACCTTCAGGCAATACATATTGCATCAAAAAGTCACCCATATTTGGCCAACTTGGTGTATCTCACAACATTAGGCACTTCATCTTTCTACTAAATGTCAAATAATTTCTAGGTAATCACTAGAAGTAGAAGTCTGAATCTATTTCACCAGTAAATATATAAGTATCAACAGCATATAAGAAAAAATATTGTGAGGAGCTGAATGCTTGCAGCTATTGCTGAAAACAAGAGTTCCATAGAAAACAAGCTGGTCCAACTTTTGCCTGGATAAAACCTACCACAAGGCCAGCTATCCAATCAAATGTTACGAAGCACTAGTCATATAGTTTCTCCTTTTCTAACTCACCTTCACTTGAGGATGGAAGTGCACAATCAGAAAGGTGAAAATGGAGAAGTCAGTGTATTGCTTCTTCCTTTCACCATCTGAAATTTTCTCTTGCGGAAAGGTGCAAAAGTTGCTGAAACCTTCATACGTTTTGCAAATCCTTTCACCATTGCTTCTCTATAAGGAAAGTTGGAAAGCTGAATATGGACAAAGGTTTTAACCTCTTATGTAGACCTTTCTAAATGTATTTCACAGGGGCATAATTTGGCCTGCAAGTGAATAGGGGAGGAGAGGAAGCTAATTCTCCAAAATTTAACCTTTTGGGCTTATGAAAATATGTGATAGGTGAATGTTGGAGCAAAATACCCAGAACTGATTTGCATAGGTGTAAATGATTCCTGAGGGTGTAAAGTAGTGCTGAACTAAGGGATTGCAGTTCCACTAAGAACACATATTAATGTGAGTTTCTATTTTTTGATTGCACTTGATGCTCTACAATCACCTTTGTAGATGACAGGATCAGTATATGAGAGTTGTCAGTCAGCCCAGGATCCCATCTAGAAAAGAGAAAGGCAAAGGAATTTGTCAGTGTATTTAGGCACAGATAAACTTCCAGTAAGCAGCTGCGATGTCTAACTTCCAAGAAATATTTATAATTAATATTATAGTCTAGCATGCTTCTAGTAAGTATTTGTAGTTCCTCAAGGTTGGCTGTAAGTTTTGAATATTTTCTTAGAACAGTATATCTGTTTTGTTCATGACTGGGAACTAAGAGCAGTGTGTGAAAAAAAAAAAACAACCAACAAACAAAAAACCCAAGCAAAATAAATCAGGGAGATACTGCCTCTGCAATTTAGCTTAAAGTGTTAAAACAAATTTTTTAAGCAAAGAAGCAGCTGGTAATTCAGGGTTAGAGTCCCCTTGATGATCAAGATACCCAAATTTAAGACTGATTTATAAACCTGAGTGTAGGTGCCTTTCTGTGCATTAGGTTTTTATTCAAAGGAGGTTTAATCATCTTAACTATGTGGATCCTAAAATGATAAACTTTCCAGGGCCAAACTTTTGAATTCAGAACCTTTTGAGATGAACAGCATGTCTGTAGCTGAACAGTTAATACACTAAATCCATTAACAATACCACAGAAGCTATTCAGGACATGAACTGATTCCTATTATGTGTATGAGTGGGACCTAGAGTTTTGTGATCTGACTCTTAGCAGGATTTTAGATCCAAATATAAAGTACCTAAAGATAATGATAGCACTAATTCATCTATATCCTTGTCACCAACATCCTAAAACTACTCCTGGATTATTACTGTGTCTACACCTTTATCTAAATGTTCTCCAAGCCTGACAGCATGAATGAGCCTTCCAAGTTTAAAAATGGAAATGACAAAACAATTTCTCTGGAACAGGAAATATGAATTATATATTTTTAGTCCTACTACACTGCCAAGATTAAAAGATATAGCTGTATTTATCATTACCCATGGAGCATCTGAAGTGTTTCACTGAATGATATTGACAAAAATGTAAAAAATACAGGAAGGAATAAATGAAAGGAAGAAACAAATGAGGTATAGAAAGGAGTGGATGACAAGGTAAAACATCCTGTTCATCTAAACAACAGATGCAAGGGCATGTGAGGAAAGAGTCTAATATTTGGAGACTTTAGAATTACAGAATAAATTGTGGCTAAGTAAAGAAAAAATACTGCATTGTCGAGGATGTGGATACACATAACCTAAGAGACCATTCTATTTCTGAAAGCTGTGATTAGCTGTTGGGCTTCTGTGAACTCTCTCCAGCTTGTCAGCATTTAATGTTTTTTGCTCTACAAGCTTTTAGACATTCATTTAAGCTTTTGTCAATAGTGCTGCAGTAGTTTACCAACAAAGCATGATCTGTGATGCAGAGCCTGGGTCATTCAACAGTTTGCAACACTGCAGTGAATTAATCCAGCTAATGATTTTAGGATTTTAAGAGCAGGTTATGCAAATCTGCCAGGAATGGCTTCAATAGCTGTTCCTGCCTGATGAGAAGGGACAAATAAGGCAATTTCTTGTGGATCTCCTAGACTTACTTAATATGCAGAAGGAAAAAAATATCTATTTTAGTTTGCTGCAGATTAATTTTCTCTCCATTAAGGCTGGGGTTTTCGTTTGCATTTGAACACATTAAAAATCATCATGAAATTCACACAGAATTCTCTTCATACATCTACTCCACTTGAAATCACCTTTAAATGAAAAATTCTTGCTGTTAACTTACTCAGAAGTGAAGCTGCTTCTTCAGTGATTTTGAAGCTCTGCATATATTCATTCATTATTTCTCATGTACCTCTCACCTACAGAGCAATTGTATTATGTGTTTCCTGTTGGAGAAATGGAGGAAAAAGACTTAAACAGCATATGCCAGTTCAGTGCTTCTTCTTTTGGCTCCAGTTTGTTGTGACATAATAGTGATGAATGCCAATATTTGAACCAATTTTTAAGTTCAGTAGGTTTTTGCCAGCCTGGACATATTGATTTCTTAATTCTTCATTACAGTATCTCTTTATTCAAGGATTGACATCAAAACAGACCTATCTGTTACCACTTTAAAACTTTGTTAATTTGGTATTTGGGGTTTTTTGTTGGGTTCTTGGTTTTTTTGCTTTTTTTTTTTTTATTTCAATTGCATTTGCAGATAAAAACAGAAAGGGGAAGCAAAAATCTGAAAAGACAAACATTACTAAGCGTAGTAGAGCAAAATAAAACAAAATAAATTTTAATAAGAACCTGATGCAAAAGAAGAGTAAAGCAAAGGTTTTCTCACTCGCCACAGAAAAAAGCAAAGCACTTAAGGGCTTTTTAAGAAAAAACTGACTCCCAGACCTTTTTCTGTCTTCCATCTCCACACATATAACAGCTCCTTTGCAACTACATAAATTCAAGACTAATAAATTCAAGTCCCATGTTTGCCTCAAATTTAGTCATCATTTGGCTTAAGTTAGTGGCCTGATAGGAGAAAACTATTCATGACCACTTTCACTTCACCAGGACTCGTGTTTCTGCAGCCAGATAGAGGAATTGGTCCAGCTGAAAGAAGCACACAATGTTAATCAGCTTCCAGCTGATAAAATCTCTAATCTGTTTCTTTGTGCAACCACGTGAATGCTAGTATAGTATAAAAGCTCCATGTAGAGCACCAGCTTGTGTTTACAACTTGAGAATTGAATTTCTCTGGTTTAGAACATTATTGTTGCATCTCATGGTTTAATACCTTCAAAGGGTATTAAACGGAAGGCGTTGAAGAAGAACAAGTTATTTTAAAAATAACTACTCTTTTTTGTCTTCTTTCCTCTCTTCTCTTCTTCCCAGCAGAGCGTATATGACTGTCCATAAGATATATTTATATTATTTCTGACCTGAAATCTTCAAGATAATGCCCTGTCCAGTGTTCAGTGTATTTCCAGCACCACACAATGGGAGGTTGGGTCATTTCATAGATGACAAAATCTTCAGTAGATGTCAATTGCTTAATATAAAATCTTCTTGTCTGTGCATTTGTCACAATCTAGAAAATTTCATTCAGTATAACTAGGATCATTACAGAAATTATGAACTTATTCCAAGTAAAAGAAAAAAAATAAAAAAGAGAAAATGTAAAGAATTTTTTATGTTTAATTGATTTCACATAGGTTTTACCCATGTGCCTCAACCCCTCTTTTTCCCTGCTCTCATATTTTTCTACAAGTCTTTAATTTTTCACCTCACACTTTCTAACCACCCTCCCATCAGAACTTTTCTTTCTTTTTTTTTTTTTTTTTCATCCAAAAAACTAAATTTATCATTCATGGTCTCCCTACTGGAAAATTTTTGTGTTTATTTTATGATCCTAGCTTTGACTTTAAGCTGTACCTTGCTTTCTCTTCAACAGTGCAAGAATTTTCTCTTCTATTAAATTATTTTATAAGTAAAAAGTAATTAAAGAAAACCCCCATAGTATCTAATTTCATTTCCAACTACTATTGTGTCTCCCTTTCGTTGTCTGCAGCTGCCCCCTGGAGTTCCTCTCCCATCGTTCTATTTTAGCCTTTCACCTGTTTTTTCTTCCATGTTCACTTCTCACACCACTCTCACCACCACTTCTCATATTTATATGACCAAAAATCAGAAATGCATATTTTTCCCTCTCTCTTGACCTGTTATCCATCTGCTCCATTGCTCCTCAGGCAGTTTTTCTTCAAGTTTTCCCTCCCTAAGTTTAATGACTTTTTCTGTCCTCTAATTTCTGTCTTTCTGTTCTCTAATTTATCTAGGCACTTTCAATATCTTTTATTCTTTCTTTACCTTTTTATGACAGTTATATCTACATTTTACTGGGTCACGCAGTGCGATCCTGTAGGCTCCTGAGCTCTACAGTCTAGATACCTGTATCTTAGATGTCAATGCAGTCAGGTTAATCAAATCCTTTCTGTGTTCTCTGTTTTCCAAGGAAATCTTGCCTGATGTTTCAACCCCAAAAGTGTTCTAGGAGAGCTCTTAGTCGTTTCACTAATAACTCTGTCCTTGGAGTTAAGTGATTCTGGAGCTTCCAGAACAGAATTAGGTGGTGTCAGATCCATTATTTTCTCCTAAAATTGCTGTGCATTTTTTTAACTTTTTAGTTAGAAATGTCATGGTTTCTTTGTAGATACAACATTGTTAATGAAGCTGTTCAGCTACTAAATGGCTGTTAATCCTATACTGATGTATCAGTAATGTTTCCTAGATACCTCCTGATATAGCTTATATGCCCACCGAAATCTTTTACCTGCGATGTAAATTATAACTATCAGATATTTTAGAGTCTGGATCCTTTTTTGGGTTAGAAAAACCTAGATCACAGAGCCTTAAGTCGCAGGGGCTCATCAATATTATCGTGACAATTCATGGCAATAACATAAAATTTTCTTGTTGTCAGACATTTCGAAGTCATTGCGTTCAACTTCAACTTTGTGACATCAGTACATTAGTAGCACAGATTTTATGTATCAATCATCTCTGATTTTAGTCACCATTTGAAAATCTGTCTGGATATGTTTGCAATCTAAAAGATTCCATATGACTCTATGATAAAGATAATGTGAATGATGGCTTGACTTCGCAAACGAAGATTTGGAAAAGGCTTTACCCACTCTTACTACAAGCGTGTTGAAGACTAAAAAGGTCAATGTGGGATATGCAAATCCAGTTGCAAAAAGCACAGCATACCACCCACTCCTTGGGTGGTATAGTCGAGGCACGACTCTTTCTACGTTGTCTTTTATCCTTGAAACTAATTCTGCGCGTGTTCTCAAAGATGACAACAGCATTATGTATGGTGTGTCTCCAAGTCTCCCAACTGGAGGCCAAGGTGGACCACTGATGGTAGTCAGTATGGCCAAGGCTGAGGTATTGTTTCAGGGAATCCTCATATCTCCTCTTTGGGGCACTTTTCTTGCGGCAGCCAGTGGCGAGTTCACCGTATAACACAATCTTAGGGAGGCGGTGATCCTC
>JANHGB010029759.1:0-10975 GCA_026283785.1 Coracopsis vasa
TTTTCCCCGCTCAGGGCGGGGCCGTCCCTCCTGGCTCCGCCCCCTGTGAGTCCCTGCTCGCCTCAGAGGAGCTGCCGCCTCCTGGGCAGGGTCTGGCGGGGGCTCGAGGCTCTCTGGGTGGCTCTCTCCGCTCAGAACGCAGACTCCTGGACGCGGGGTATCCCCGCCCTCCGATACTGAAGGCTCGCCTCTGGAGCTGCTCAGCTCTGCAGCATGACCTAGATGTACTAAGAAAATACGCTTTTCTTATTCTTTAATCAATCAGTTTCTGAAATACCACTCCATAAGTAGCATGTGTCTCCACAGCCTCCTTTGAAAATAGCAGTATATCACAGAATTTGTCAATGCAATATGAGTCAAGTTCTCCCCTGCCTTGTATCGTCTTTTGCACAATAAATGCAACCAAACTAATTTTTATTTCATAACATTTTTTCCTTCTTCAAAATGAGCATCTTAAAAAGGCTGCAGGGAATTTAGTGCTATATATTGTTTATCCAGAGAGTTTTCAGTTCTCTTGAGTTCTCATGTCACAAGCCAGAAATCAAAAGGCAAAGGTGTTAAGTACACTCCTGTTTCAAGACGAGACTTTCTCTCCAAAGCTGAGCCGGAACTCATTTGAGCAGTCCATGGGAAAACCTGACCCTCTAGAAATGTCACAGTGTCACTGCTCATGTTATCTGTAGGTTTTCTTTGTCTGAGATGGGCCATGAAGCCTGAATTATTCCAAACTTCCACTAAGCATATTTTTGCCAGAAATAACTTTCCATACTTATTCCTATTTTCAAATTTTGTAAGGTCATAGCTATTACAGTGACAGGGACAATATATCTAGACAGATATTGTAATATATTCTATGCTATAAAGCTGGAACATATGGGGAAATTTAATTAGAAATCCACTGTTTCTTCATATGCTATTGTTTCACAGACTTCTTTTATTCAGCTGTGATGTATTTCCTTCTCTTTCTTCTGTTCTTTGTTTTTTGTTTTTTTTTTTTCCCTGGCCCAGATGTCCACCAAAACACAGCACAAACAATGACAACAAACAGAGAGAGCAAGCAGAGCTCACTCAAGCATGCAGAGAGAGGGTTAGAAGCACAAGCAGTGAGCGCTGGCAACGATTCTCTGAGCATGTTGCCCTGATTTCCAGCATTGTAATGAAGTAAAGCAAGTAAATCTTAATCATTAAATAATTCTGGAAATAGCTGAAGCAAGCATAATGGGTGCAAGGATGTGCCTTTGACAATCTGTGCCTTTGCACTATACCTTTGAAAAAATGGAAAACGTCTCTTTTCTGTGAGATGCTGAATACATTGTTCTTATGTGGACTCTTAACTGCTGTTGCTGTAGAAAGCTACACTAGTCTTGCAAGATGGAAGAGAAGTTGAAAATCTGTCTTTATACTGTGATTTATATCTCATTTTAATGTCAGAACTCTAGTATTTGAAGAAAAAGAAGAGGAGGGAAGATGACAAACTTAAGAAATCTGACATGTGCCTGAGCATCCTCAAGCCACTGCAAACAGAGCCATCAGAAAGGAAGCCACCGAATTTACAATGTCATATTTTTTTAATATCTACACAGTATTCCAAGGGCAGTATTGGATTTTGGCAACTTTCTCAAAGATTTTTTTGTGCACTTAAGACATGTATGTTAACCAATGCCGTTTTGCAGGTTTGCACTCATGCAGTTTTTTAAACCAAAGAGAAAAAACCTGAGTTTAGTCCTGTATCTTCCTTATGGATTTGGGGTGGGTTCTGTTGGCTTTGGTTTGGTGGTTTTTTTTTTTTTTTTGCTTTAAATCATATAAAACTCATATAAGACAGACTTACAAAGGACCTCAAAAGGTCATTCAGTCTATTTGTTTCTCCTTACAGTTGGGCTTGCTATACATGTGAGGTTCCTGAAGATCTCCAGCAAAGGAGATTTGACTGTCACCCAAAGCAATTTTGTCCAGAGCTTACCTGCAAAAAGTACTCAACAGAGTATTTAGTCCCTTAAAAAGGATACCTTAGAAGTGATAGATTGGCCTCCTGAAAAAATAATCTTTCTGGGTTTATCACAAGAAAGCTTTAAAAACCCAAATAGTAAAGAATGTATTAAAACAACAGAAGTAACTGTAATACAAAGGTTTCATAACCTGCTTGTTATCCTGTATCTATGCTCCTATTTTCTTTACCTCAACACAGAACAAGAAACATGGGAAGTACAGGCCAACTGTCCAAATTATATCCCTAATAAGGATAAAACACAAACATGGGGGTCAAAGTGGGAAAAAGTCCTTGTTACATACATGAGATCTCACAGCCTGGATGTAACTGTTAGGTTTCCTTGCTGACACTAGAGCTGATCAAGGTCCGTCAACTCATGCTCAGCTCAATTCACCTGAATACCATAGAAGGTGTCATCTTCGGTATGACAGCAGGCACTCTGTATTGTACACAGCTGTAGGTGTTGCAGACACCCAGGAGTTAGAACATCACTTGCCATAGATTGACAAATGTATTTTACTTGAGTGCAATGACTGTGCCCCAAAGGAATACAAACTGAATGAGAAAAATGTGAAGGGAGCAAAGTGCAGTCAGTTGGACCCTGGTTGTGCAGGTAATTAAAACGAGCTCCCAGCATTCCCTGAGAATGTGACTCATTTCATTAGGCTGTGGCTGTCATAAACTTGCTCCGCCTAGTTTTTTTCTAAAGACTTGGTATCAAAATCTTTGAAACTTGTGGCAAAAAAGCAATTATACTCTGAAGTGCTGCAAGACAATGATAAATGAACAATGTAACTGCGGAATTACTAGTACATTTTAATAGCCAGCAGGGACATACACAGCGAATCTTGGAAACGGGATTCTTGACGTGCCATGGGCTTGCAAAAAAAAGGAAAGGTCTGCGTGAGTTTTTCCTGGGTTTTAGGGGGTTGTACTCCATTTTTTTCCATCATCTAATAAGTCTGGCTTCAAGCTCACTGAAATAAATATGGCAGCCAATAACATACATGTGATAATTGCTACCACCTTAATTGGGGCTTAAACGTTGCCTGTATGTGATCTTCACTTTTTTTTTTCAAAATGCAAGGGTTTATTTGAAAGGCAGAAAGACAAAAGTTAGAATCTTTGCTGATCTTCCAAGTTAAGACACAAGAAGATGATGATATTCATGTAAAATTACAACAAAACTTTCTATTATTAAATACTTTTTGTCTATATAAAAATGCATGCATGCTGCACAACAGGCTGTATCAGTCCCTATTTAAAGAAGTAGAACAGCCAGTAGCCAGGATAATTACATTGGAGATAAATGTGAACGTGAATATGAATCATTGAGCTGACTCTTCTGATTCAAGCTCCAATACTTTTCATAGGGCAGTGAGCTGAAAACTAGTGAGTTATTTTTTCCATGGAGAACCACAGTCTTGAGCTGTAGCCGTTTATGGTTATTTGAGACTCCCTGGTAGTGTTCATAAGTGATAGGAAATGAACCACATTTTGATCTTGGCACAACACTCTTCCGATGACCTGTTTATGCTTATGAAGTTTTTATTGAATGTCCTACTCTTCATCTCCTGCTCTAAGGTTATTGAACCGAGGGAAACACAGGCTACGCCTTATGTTGACATTGCACAGCTGATCTCACCAGCTTGGACCTGAGTCCATCAGGAGCCTTTCACACACATGAATAAGGTAGGAACCATGATTGGTGGGAGGGCTGGGCCAGGAGAGGGCAAGCCGCTTCTCTGACCAACAGATCCAAACCAGTATATTACAGAGGAGTGACGAGCTGTGCTTCTGTTGAGTATCCAAATGTGTATAGGCAGCCGTTTGCATGCCTGTTTGTTCTCTTGATGTGTGGCTCTGCTGAGCACCATGCTGTGCCTGTGGAGTAATGTAAGCATATCCCAAAGAGCCTTAAATTATCTAGCCTGTGTGCCAAATTAGAAACACTGAGCTTAGCACAGGCTGCAAAGCTCACCTGAGAAGCTCTTTACAGTCCCAAGCACCATAAGTGAGAGGCAGCTAGCTACTTCAAGTATGACTAGGCTACAGTAGAAACAGAAATAAGTAAACAAAGGAAGGCTGACAGCTGACATGTGAGCTCCTAACTCATCTACAGAGATCTGCTTATTGTACTATGGAAGCATGTGGCTAAGCTAGGGGTCTATGCAGCAAGACTGTCCTGAAGCAGGATGGGTCCAGGCATGGTTCTTGGAGGCTTCCCTGGCTGCCAGCTGCCTCTGAAAGGCACTCAGTAACATTTGCAGAAGAGTTCTCTGAGTGCTTTGTGACCTAAACTCTGCTGACTTTCAGGAAGTTTAAGGCAGCTGAGCACCCAAATGATTTTTAAAATGGAAATTAAATTCTAAGGAATGTCTGTCCACACCATAAAATTAATGTACCAGATTTATTCTAGATAGCGGGGCAGCGACAGCAATAAGGATGGGCTAGTTTCAATGTCAACATGTGCTGCTAGAAGGCCACAGAAAAAGTCAGCTCTTGGAATCAAAAGTTTACCTCTTGGCAGCTACCTCAAATAAAACCTGAGCTGACTTATCTTCACTAATTTTCTTATGCTGGTTATCTAAAGTCGCAAACACATATGTGTGAACAGTATGGAAACAATTATACTATGAATTAAGCAGTGCAACCCTCTATAAGGTTAAACAGATGTAGTCTGGGACTGTTACAACCCAAACCAGTCAGTGTGATACAAATGATTCTGAAGCATGGTTCAGGGATCAGCACATGGCAGGGACCATCCCCAGCACACTTGCAGTTTGCAGGCAGTCAGCCTTTTTAGGGAGAGTAATACAGCTCCAATGCAGAGATACACATGATTCAGTACCCATTGACATTAATGCCCAGGATTGTTCCTAAGCATGTTTTATTTACCACTATAAATATAGCCTTTGAACACAGCATTTTCATTCTGCTCTACAGGCATGCTAGAGATCTCTGGCGTTTCTGAAAGCATTTATTCCTCAATGTTTGTACAGCTTTCTCACTTCATCTCTCACTGCAACTTTGCTTCACCCTGAAGAGACAGTTGTGACCAGGTTTCCTCTGTGCAAATAACTCCCTATTTAATTGCTGTTACGTACCTCCAGCTGCAAAGACAAGTCAGTAGCTCACCCTTTTACAAACACCAAGGAATGCTCTTCCATAGAAGGACTTCTTGTATGATATGAAATTTGGGAGTGCTTCCCAGGGGTTAATATTCTTTAACTTGGAATTCCACACAATGCATCAAAACAAGACTTGTACACACTTCTCATGCAGGAACTACAGTGTACTCCTGGCAAAGTGTCAGTCCAGAGGAGCTGCAGATTAGGATTTCAGGTCTTGAAGCAACTCACAATAAAACTAAAGAAGAAATCCAAGGGGCTTTTTAATTTGGGGGCCAGAACTGTTTCTTGATGTGACCAAGTTTAAATGGAAATTAGAACTACAACATATTAGTCATCTTAAAGCTCCTGAAGACTCATGAAAAGCAAATTATACTGCCTGAAAATGTTAAAATCATCTCCTTCTACTTTATATGAAAACATGGGCATAAAAATGGAAATAATACCCTCAGGATACAATCCATGGAGAAACAACATGACCCCGAGTTATAAACAGGAAGAGATTTTCAGTGTACTGCAGGGGATTTAGTGATGGGATCCCCGTTAATGTTTATAGGAGACAGAGGGATGAATGCCATTCACTGAAGTGGAAATTTAGCCTTTCATTTCAAATCTTCTGAAAACCAGGTAGCTTGCTACTGTCTGTGCATCCAGCCAGAAGCAGGGATGAAAACAGGTAATTGCTTTCTGATATTTGCGTTGTACTAAGGACACAATGTAAGCATAAGGCATCTGGAAATAATGCACTTTTTAAGAAGCCTGGGAGGTAAGTGCATACAGTGCTGCACAGGATCCCTACCTTTGCAGCTCTCTGGCAAAAATTAACGTGAATGTCATTTAGGTTAGATGAGATTAGCCTCCAACTTCCTTGCCCATGCAAACAAGACAATCTGAGTGCACTAGCATACATGCTAGCCATTTTCATCAAGACATAAATGTTTCTCTCTGCAGGGCTTTTAAGCAAATTACAAGCCAAAATGAACATAAAGTGCAAAATGAGATATTCCATTCTAAAGATCTTGTGGTTTTTATATAATTTCTGAAACATTTTATGCTTTGCTATGTTTAGCAGCATAAACTATAAAACATTCTGGTGTATTCTTCATTCACTGCATTTACTTAGCTGAAGTCTGTATTTTTATAAGAGCTGAAATATCAAAAGGAATGCTGGTCTACTGAAATAAATTATAGATTTTTTATGTTTTGGAAGAAGTTTGGATTTCATATACTTCCTGCTTGTGCATTCAACAATGGGGGGATACAAACAATGGAAAAAAAAAATAAAGCCAGTGGAGAGAATAATAGCAGTGCATTAACAACTGAAGATCTGACCCTATACATGGTAATGTGAATGCAGGGCTGTAAAATGTGCAACAAGCTCCAATACTGCCTTTTCTCCCTTGTGATTAGGGAGTGCCACCTACTCCTACTGACACCATTTGAGGAAAGGAAACAGGTTAAGTACAACATTTATGTAAATGGTGGGTGAGGGTCTGATAAACTGGAGGGACGGGCTACCTTGGAGAAATGGCTGAAAGGAACCTAATGAAGTTCAACAAAGACGAAGTGCAAAGTCCTGAACCCGGGATTGCATAGGACCAGTGCGCCGGGACAGGCTTGGGGCTTACTGTCTAGAAAGTAGCTTTTCAGAGAAGGCCCAGTGGCCCTGGTGCACACCAAGCCGAGCATGGGTCAGCAGTGTGCCCAGAGGTGAAGACCAGGTATGGATCCTGAGCTGTCTTAGCAGTATCATAATCAGCAGGTCAAGGCATATCATTCTGCTTGCTGATCACCTGTGGGGTCACTTCTGGAAGAGCATGTCTAGTTTGGGCTTCCCAGTGCAAGAGAGATGTTGACAAGTTTGAGTGTCCAGAGTATTTAGCCTGAAAAAAAACAACCCAAGACAAAGCAAGGATAATGTGGCCAGCAGGACTATGGAAGTCACAATCCCCCTGTACTTGGCACTGGTGAGGCTGCATCTCAAATACTGTGTTAAGTTCTGAACCCCTCACTACAAGAGAGATACTGAGGTGCTGGAGTGGGTCCGGAGAGGGGCAACAAAGCTGGTGAAGGGTCAGAGCACAAGTTCTATGAGGAATGGCTGAGGAAACTGGGGTTGTCTAATATGGAGAAAAGAAGGCTCAGGGGGTACCTTATTGCTCTCTACAACTACCTGAAAGAAGGTTGTAGTGAGGTGGGGGTTGGTCTCTTCTCTGAAGTAATAAGTGATAGGACAAGAGGAAAAAGCCTCAAGCTGTGCCAGGGAAGGTTAGACTGTGTATTAGGAAAAATTTCGTCACTGAGAGGGTGATCAGGCATTGGAACAAGCTGTCCTAGGAAGTGGTGGAAAAACCGTCCTTGGAAGTGTTCAAAACATGTATAGATGAGGCCCTCAGTGACATGGTCTAGTGGTGGACTTGGCAGTCCTGGGGTAAAGGTTGAACTTAATGATCTTAAAGGTCTTTTCCAACCTTGCTGATTCTATGATTCTATGATTTAACTACCATTATCTAATATTTAAAGGGGGAAGGTTGCACAGGAGGTGGGGGCAGACTCTTCTCTGGTACACTACAAAGAACAAAAGGCAATATTTTGCCAAAAAAAAATTTGATTGAACATAAAAAAAGCCAGTGTTTGTGGTGTTTTTCTTATGCAGTCAAATACTTTGTATTTTGATTTTTCAATCAAATACTGAAATATCCTGCTGAGATTTTGTGTAATCATCATTCTTGCGGATTGTCAAAACTAGACTGGAGAATGCTCTGAGCACCTTGATTTAGCTTTGAAGCTAGCACTGCTTTGAGCAGGATGTGTATCAGAGACCTCCAGAGCTCTCTTCTAACACAAATTGCTCTCTTATGTGAGGTTTAAAATATTTCTCAATTCCATAAACAACTCTGCAGCAGAGACATTATTATGAACTTTATAGAGGTCTAGCCTGAGCCAGGATGGCAAAGGGGCCACTGTGTTTATGTACGGGCAATATTCAGCCAGAAAGAGGCTTAAACCCGCATGCAGGCATCCTTCCTTTTTAATCACTTTGCAGCTGTACTTCACGAACACATTACTATTGCAAAGTCATATGTGTAACACCAAACTATCCTATTTTGAAAGTGGTGAGGAAAGACTCAAAGAATTTACCTCAGAAGCTCTTTCAAATATCATTTAGAAGCTTTCCTACAATGAAATTTCAGCATATAGGAAACCTTTTGCTATAGTTTCTGTTCCTTGTTTGATTGACCTTTTCCAGGTGGGGAATATGAAATGCAAGGTGATGTAGGTCTCCTTCCCTCTGTACCTCTCTGTAATTTGTCCTAAGCTAGGAATGGGGAGTCCCATGCTGATGTGGCCCACCTGCATAACCTTGACTCAGGCTTCTGATGTAATTACTTGGTTTAAGAAACAGCTGTAAAAAAGTCTGTAGAGCAGAGACAAGGAAGACAAAATTGCAGACATGTAAAAATTCTGAGACAGGATCATTAGTAGGTCAAGTATTCAAAAGGAAAGCATTGTGGAAGGGTTTAAAATCCGAAAAAATAGAAGACAAAGGTGATGCTGAAGGCTAGCAACTCAGCAACAGCATCTATGCCATGGAGCAAAGCAGTTCAACTTTCTCTTCCTGACTAATGCCTGCCTGGCCCACAAACACTCTTTGAGTGTCTTATTGGGGTGGGGAGCATAACAAACCATGTGGCTTGTTAAATACAGCTATCTTTTGTGTGTGTTGGCTAAGACATAATTGTCTTATCCTTAAAAGCTGTGTATACACTTGCCTGCAGGGTCTCTGCACAGGGCTAAACATGTTATAACAAGTGGCCCAAAAAGACTCCATTACAAGAGCACAATTTTGAGCTTTGTAGCAGTATTCGGGTTTGCGTTTTGGGGTTGGAAAAAAGAACCTTTTAATCTGTCATCTAATTAGTCAACTTGAATTGATGCAAAAGCATGCACGTTGTGTGGACAAAGCCCTTAGGAGTATTCATGCTATTGTCACTGACAGCTTTCTATGTGGTTGCTCTGCCTGGGTATTTTTTAATTAATGTCATTTCCAAATAGGCAATTGAAGACTAGAATTTCTCAAGGGTTTTCAGGGCAGAGCCACTCTTCTTTTTACAAACTTTGAGCACTGAGCCATGAAACCAAAGTAGCAACATGGTTTTAGGCAATTTATACATAGCTGATTGCACTTTTAAAATTATTACTCTTAAGCAAAATTGCCTGCATTCAGTTTATAGTAGTGGAACTCCTAGAGCTTGAAAATATTTACAAGAAAGAAATAGTAGCAATGTTGTTTCAATTATCAGAGACTGGAAAACCCACCAGTATCTACTTGCAGACTACCAGCCACCACCACAGTCTGTGCCAAGGGCATCACATCATCCTCCGGAGAAACCACCCTCCATATCTTTTACCAAGTTGCTCGCACTGGAAGTCTCTGCCAGATGCTTTTTCTTTGTCAAAAAAGCAGCATTGCTAACAGACTCATGGCTGTTAGCTCTATCTCACGTAACTTTCCAGAATTGGCTTCCGTACCCATTAGAGCTGTTGATGTTAAGCAACTAGACATGGAGTTCTCTTGAGAAATCTCACAAAACTTGGACAGATTAAGCAAGGATGCTCTGACTTGCTAAGAAATCCTCCTGGCAATACTTCCCATCTTCGGTGTGTCATCAAATGGTCAAAATGATGAAGATTTCACAAGAGCTGTCCTGAAGTTAGTTATGGTTAAAATCTTGGCTGACCAAGCAGCAACTTAGTCGAGACAGACACCTTTGCAAAACAGCAGGTGATAGTCATGAAAGCATCACAGGCTCAGCAAGTCCCATAAAACAGAATTATTCTGGTTCCAAATTTCCTCAAAGAGACTGCACTTGCACATCCATCAACCATGGCCGTTGACACATTTGCCACACAGCTAATACTTCCCCCCTTTCCTGCAGCAGTGTGTTGCCCACTGAGGGGGTCTAAGCTGAAATCTAAATTCCTCAGTTGAAGTTGTCAAGCTGGCTTCTTAGCAGTGACTTACAGAGCCAGATATCATTATTGCTTTGAAAGATTCAAAGGGAGGAAATGGAGCAATTAAGGGAGCTTGTAAGACCCTGACAAGCTGCAGAGTGGTCTATTTATTTTCCTATTGATCTTGCCTTTCTTTCTTTGAGGAATAATAACTGTCTCATCAAATTCCTCATGTTCTCCATGTCACACTGTGCCTTAACCTTTTTAATGCTAAAGATCTCGGATTTGCAATTGTGTAGGCTGTCTTTCACTCTCTAATCTTTCACCTAAACTGCTGTGGTGATATTTTTCTTATGTTTTAATCCTGCTGTTACCCTTGTCCTGTTGTTCTCTTTCTTTTGCACCTCCAAATTCAGGTATCATATTTCTTATAGGGGATGATGGCCTTGGCATGACTATTGCCCTTTCTTCCCAGTTTTTCCTTATGCCATGTTGTTTAAATTTTAGTTTGGTTATGTATTTGATAAGTAATATCCACTAATATACATGGACAGTGCTTAGCCAATGATTTCTCCTTCTGTAAATGCCCCAGAAACAAGCTTGAAGTCAGCATTCACATTATAGGCTACTATATAAAAGCTTACTTTAAATATATTTGAAAACATATATTTATGCAAAGTGTTCGACACCGTACTGCATGACATCCTTGTCTCTAAATTGGAGAGACATCAATTTCATAGGTGGACCACTCGGTGGATAAAGAACTGGCTGGATGGCCGCATGCAAAGAGTTGTGGTCAATGGCACAATGTCCAGCTGGACACCAGTAATGAGTGGTGTCCCTCAGGGATCGGTGTTGGGACCGGTCTTGTTCAACATCTTTGTCAGTGACATGGACA
>JANHGB010029760.1:0-11389 GCA_026283785.1 Coracopsis vasa
AGTAAAAGCACAAACTTTCATTTTCACAGGTAAGTGAATACTAAAATAAATACACCTGATAAAACCAGACATGATAACTTTCTCTTTCAAAGCTATTCCGAAACTATTCCCCCCATCTTCCTTTTTATGTATATATTCTTTAATGATACATTCACTGATTCATCCTGCTTAGCTGTACTGTTCTATTACAGTTCAGCTATTCTACTGCTACTCACTGCAATTGACAACATTCTTCTGTTAATTTTGACTTACATCTTCAATACCAATTATTTTGAACTATAACTACATTCAATTACAGAATACACTACTGTTACTAATAAAACAGGATAAAACAAGGGAAGGGACCAGATTATGAGGGTAGTTCTGAGGCAAATCCACCGCAGGTAACAGGAACGCTTCAAGTTTACAGGGGTACCACAGAGTAGGAACAGGCTATTCAAACTAACCCTAGTTCTCCACAGAAACTCATCATCCTCTGATCCTTGTTTCCAGTGGCTTGAAGTCATCTCAACTATCTGTGAGCTCATCCTAAGATGAGCTATTTCTACTGACACGTAAGGGTCACTGAGCTTAATTTCTGGAAATACAGGTACCATCTACCTTGCATGACCTCTGAAAAGGTCATCCTGAACAACTAGGAACACTTTCCATCTGAGAGCATAATAAAAACATTTTCCAGTTTACATGACTCTAGAGGTTTACCAGAAATCTCCCATCACCTTATTTTACTATTACATTTGACAACACTTGGCTGCCCCTTACAAATACTTCTGTAAATACTAAACAATAAGCATTAAACTCAAATCACAACCCCACTAAAATTTCACCCAGAACAGACAAATCATTACAAACCACTTCAAGGAGAAATCATTTTTAATAAATACGCAACCAAACCAATGGTTAAAATGAAGAACATCTCTGAAACAAAATCAGGGGTTTAAAGATTTTCCAATGAGAATGAGTATGTATTCTACTACTAAATATACTACCAAGGATGCCTAGTCCTAAATTCACCCTTTTCTCTGTTGTGGGGTTTTCTCATGGGCAGAGGGGAAAGCAGGCAGGGAACAAAGGAGGAGTTAGAGGCAGGGAGAAGAGGTATCACTGTATGCAGTGTTTAACTGGTGCTCCTTCAAAACAGCAACTGGTTTTCAGTGCTGAAACGGAATGCCAGCCACAACCAGACTTAGAAGAGTCTCAAGTTTACAGCCTCTGCATCTGTCTCCTTAGGCTGTTTCAATGGTATTAGTTTCCTAGCAACTCAGTTATCAGTCGCAGAGATTAACAAGGAATTTCTGATTTATTCACTGAACATGAGAAAAACCGTTCTAGTAGTTTAGTTTCGAAGTACCTCAGGCCTCAGTAAGAATAACAGCAACAAGGCTCAGTGGTGGTTTCAGGTGACTCTTCAGGGAATTAACAACAGTTAATTAATTAAAATTAATTGTTTTTTCTTTTTTTAAAGCAACTGCTCATAGAACGCAGTCATGCTGGATGTGCTCATACTAATGAAACTGATATACATAATACTACCTTTGGGCTATTCTTTCACCAGATAAAAGAGCATTAGCACAGTAAACCTAAAGTACATTTATAGAAGTGACTTGCTAACACTCAATGGAGTGAAGCCATTTGCACAGCATTTTAGTGTTACACGTAAAGAAATATCAGGTACAGGCAAAAGTAAAATGTTACTTTTACAGAACATAAATTGCTTACCTGAGACACTCATTGCAAAACCAACCAGAGCAGTTACATAACCAAGAATGAGAAAAACTATCAGAACAAATGTTGCTCGTGGTAGACTACCAAAAACTGGGAAAGACAGAAAGAGAAACAGAATTTTAACTTTTAAAGTTTAACTACAGAGACACAAAAGATAGATCATTTCTATAAAGCTAGGAAACAGGTTCTCCTGAATTCCAAGCTCAGCCAGCCAATGCAATAACAAAACTCACAAGTCACTGCAAGTCACTCAGGGCTCTTGTACATATACACAGACACATAAACATTTATGTATATAGAAATAAGTTTATAAATAAACCACATGTAGAAAAAAATTAAACACATACAAACAACTTAACTGTTCATCCCAGCCCCAAGACCCAGGAAAGAAGGGCAGGAATCACTCAGATGTCCCACCCCAAATCTCATTTTTCAAGCAGGTAACTTACACTTCTTCCCTGAAGCATTTTAGCTAAACAAATACAGGTTAAACATTTTGTTCTGAAATACTATGAAGGTCAAGAATCCAGGATGCTATTGTAGCACCTATTTATGAAAATGAAAGCAGTATGTAGATCATGTGAGGGGCAGAAAAGGCACTCAGTTTTAATATCAGTATATTCTTGAGCTAGTGAATAAATAAATGCTTACCAATTCCAAACATAACATATTGAAGCGGTATCATAATCACAGCAGGGACAATAACCAGGCCAAAGCCAGCCTGATTCCGTACAGTATAGCCATCTGCAAACATTTGTATGGAAATTAGTAAAACAAAAATACTTGATTGGAATAAAGCACAAAGCAACAAAAGTAAATCATTAGTATCGAGTTTTTAGGGTGCAGAAAAAAAATCTCACTGAAGCACCAGAAGTCACCCCCTAGCCCCTAATATTCACCCAAAGTAATAGGATGGAAAATAGAACTAAATTTGGTGTCCCTATCTCCCTGTGATTACCTAAGAGCCTGACAACCACAGTGCTGGTTCTGTTGTGTTCTATAACTATTACTTTTTTTTCAGTTTAAAAGTAGTAGATGGCAAGTAAGAAGTTGCATTAACTTCCATACTACTGCATGGAAGAGGCTCACTGGTGCTCTTATTCCCTTAAACTAGGAAGGCAATTTTAATATACTTACATTGGACAAAAAGAACAGTGCCTGCAACAGCAACAACTATGCAGGTGGCAACTGCTACAATAATGCCTGCTTTCTTCAGAGGTACAGCTTCATATTTAAATACTGAAAGACAAAACCGAGAGAGAGAGGAAAACAATCAGACATGCATAATTCTCCCACTAAAACACACAGATTTTATGATTAGGATTCTTATTCCAACCTTTTATAAAATCCAGGTGGTAAGTTATCAAAGTAACTTTGGGACATAGCACAGGTTAATTGAGGTAGACGCATTACTGGCAAATAATAATGCAGTGAATCTGTTAGCCAGGTGAGTGTCAGACAGGCACTTAGAAATTACAGGTTTAATGACACTGTGCAAACTCAGATGTATCACCTCTGTCCCCAAGGGAACAGGATTCCCATCTCACCAGAATACTTTGAATATGAGTAGGTATAGTATGACCTACGTGTTCAGATGCCACAGACAAGACTACTTTTCAGTAAAACTGCACTGCTAAATAGCAGCCATCTCAGAAATGGTTGATTCCAGTGGAGGGTTTCAAAGCAGCAGCACTTTAGTACTCTTCAGAAAAGAAGGAACAGTACAAATACATCATCATAATAAACTGTATTTGTTCTGCCTTATACACTGCTAAAACAAAACCAAAAAAGGCAGCTCTTGCTCCAAAAGCTTGAAAATTAATATACCAACAACTTGGTATATGTTGAAATTAGTAATCACAAACAGAAAACAAATACTGTAGGAAATTTCAAGAAGAAAAACATGGAGCATGTCCAGAATTAACATCCCACTTACATGGACTGGCATTTTAAATTATGTGTTAGTTTTCAACCTCTGCTCACGGATGGACCCTTGAAGAGTCACACAACACTTTCAGACGTTCACGAAAAGGTAATAAAGGGAATTATATACAGACGGCTGAATATGTGATTACTATAAATCACGCTGTGTGCAATTTCTTTCCATTTCTTACAGACTCAACTCTTAGCAGAATTTATTTATTTTTTCAGAAGTCTACAAATTGAAAAAGGTTGGAAAAAAAAAAATTAAATCAAAGACTGATGTAACAAACTGCACCACAGGGAACCATCTGAAAAACTAGGCCATAAAGCACACCCTACATCGCACGATGTTGGAGACTGGTATAAAAGCACATCTGACGATGTCTTGGCACTGATGGATGTACTGCCTCTGAAAACATTGAATAAAATAATTAATGGCCATGTTATATTGTAATTTAGTCGGTGCTAAAAGACCAGTGAACAATTTTATATTAAGAAGAAAAGACCATCCTTACTGGTTTTATGAGTGTAAAATGAAACATGTTTCTGTTTCTAATGATTCAATAATGTTATGGTGAAACAACAGTGAAAAAAGGCTTCCTTATTCTAACCAATGACAGTAGATATTATGAATTATACCCCACAAAAATTACACACATGCAAAAAAGCTCACAGCTTCCAACAGTACTGGCAGCAGGACCACCACCTCATGGCAGACCAGCTCTAAACACAGACCCTTTAGGCTGCACATCGTATCTTTGTCTATGAAGACATACAGCTGCTAAAAACCTTAACCCCAGAAAGCAACCCTTGACTTCCAAGCAAACAGAGTAGACTGGTCCAGATCCCACTGCTTAGGGCTAGATCCCTTACAACAGAGGGCCTGTGTCCACAATGGCACGACTGTGGCATGCTGAAGCCCCAAGACCTGTGTTTTTGAAGAGGTCATGTTCCCAGTCTCTGCATACACAATGGCAGACTAGCGTTTTCACAGCTTGATGCCAGAAATGTATGCTATGTGTCCTGAAACAGCACAAGGCTCACTGAAAAGGAATTGGAAGCCTATGCAGCACAAAAGCCTGTAAGTAACACTGCTTATTAGGAACTACCTTGAGAACTGTATACAAGTTAACTCTCTCATGGTGTCAGCCAATTCATGCCAAAACCAAGCCCAAAAATAACCATAAGTAACAGCATGGATGATAAGGAGAGGATTCTAGAGCAAACCAAAAGCCAATATACTTGACAAAGCAGTCATATACCTTTCTGTGTATTATCTGAAACAATTCTACCACACATCTTTTAGATGTAAGCACCATCTTTCATCTTATGTGGATGCCTTTAGATACACATGTAATTTTAAGATACATCTTTAGGGCAAATCATTAATTGCAAAGAAGAGTCAATACTTACCAACAACACATAACTGAACCACAAACAAAGTAGTAACTAAGAACAGTAACGCTGAGATGATAGCTCTTTCCATTACAGTAAACCATGATCCTAGAGAATAAGCAAAGAAAAATGGTAGGAAGAAAACAAAAACTGAGGTTATTAGTTTTACCTTTATTGCTCCTCTTCAGCTATGCTCTACATTGCTCAATACTATATGTAGTAGCTGGCAATTAGAGTTACAATAGGCTAAGCAAGCTATGACTTTTACCTATGTATTTTCCACTCTGATCTTGTGTGAAACAACCTATTTATTCTTTTTTTAATTATTTTCTTTTTTTCAGTACTTCTAGTTACCCTAACATTCTCCAAACTGGAGGTCTTAACCTCCACTAGAGCAGATGATATGTTTATGCTATTGTCTGGCAACACAAGCTAGTTAGCTTGTGGTACTACAAACAGCACGGTAGATCAGAAAAACAGTACGTTTAGGCTACGTAGGGAAGATATGAAAATTGATATCAAATGAAGATATTGATGCTTCCCCAGCTATTCTATCTCCAACTGCTGTAATGCCTGAAAAAACCCAGATGTGCAGCAAGGAATATAGGAACTAACCTTAATGAGAAGGAAACATTGCTTTGTTAATTTTAGAAATCCTACATTTCTAGATGTGTGATTTTAGGCCTTCCCACCATCATCCATTTAGCCTTTTTTCCCCTGCATCTTGGATGCCTTAGGCTGTTCAGTCACTCGTGCTGCAGACCATGTAAGCCACCTTCCAACATAAAATATTTCCATTGAACTAGAAAATGCAGCCGATTCTTGCATCTCTGCTCATAACTTCATTTAGACTCACTCAGTAGAATCCAAAATCTTTATTTTTTACATTATACTTGCCACTGTTCCTCTGCCTGCACATCTGCTTCCAGAAATTTTTAGTCATTGTGAAGATACATAATCCTTGCACTTACTCTTCATATTTAAAAGCTGTATCCACAGCTCCAGAAACATGAAATTAAGTAGCAATACCTCAACTTTCAATGCCAAGCAAATACCTTGAAGACAGTTTTAAATTCACAAATTCCCATCTTCCCCCCTCCTCCTCCCACAAGCGGTCACAGAAAAAGATACTGTGATTACAACATACACATAAGGCAATCACAAAATATACTAAAGGCAGAGAAATGCAGGAATGTCTGCCAACTTCCTTACAGCCAAAACAAGCCTAATTGAATGCACTGTTTAAAGGAAGCCCTTTTGCTTCTAACTTCAATGCACAAAAAAAGCAAGCAGCTGTGAAGCCTGGTATGTGTTAGGACTTCAGCATGCAACACAGAACCATGTATGGTCCAGTCTCAGAGTCTAAAAGCACTTACGGTATGGAAATGCTTGCAATACTGCTGGTACATGCAACATGCAAGCAAGAGAAACAGCTGAACACATTTTTCTGGCAAAACATTTCCCTTACTCTGGTGTTTTATAGCAGTGAACTCCTAGGAAAAGTATTACTTTGAAAGCCAATATAAGGAAGTCAGTTCCAAAATAACAAGATGGGCTTCTAGACAAGGAGGAGAAGGCAGAAGAAGGAAAAGAAGAGATGAGGAAAAGGGGAAAAGAAAAACAAAATAGGTGAGAAAAGAGAAAATGAGGAAAACACAAGAAAAAAAAGGAAACTTTATTGTCACTCTCCTGTGAAGATGAGGAAAGAGCATGCCCAAAGACAAGGGCACTGGCACAGATAATCTTGCTCACTCTGCTACCCCCTTCCTAGGTGAATCCAGGAATTCTGTAAAGTGAGATGGAGAATGGTTGGCTATTTTCAGACCATCTTTGTGAAAGCAGTAATTGGAAGCTATTAGTAGTGGCAGCGTGAATTTGTTGCTCAGGAACAACAGGGTGAAGACTGGTACAGGATTTCTGTTCCTCACTAACCTTTTCCAAAACTCCCTTGCTACACTTTCTTCTTGTAGCTTATCATCTCAAGAGTCTCTCTAGAGCAATGAGGAACAAAACCCCAAAAATTATGCAGAAGAATTTAAAGAGAGAACAAGCAATTGGTTTACTTCCAGCTAAACCTTCAAACATATGACTAAGTTCTACATTTCCTAGCATACACTTTCAAGCTTAATGTGACCTTGCAACTATTAAATTCACCAACCACGTATCCCCTTTGATGCTGGGGTATTTTCCTCACCGCAACTGACAACTAGAAAATGAAATTAGAAAAAACACATCAGTTTCCTACTTTGTTCACTTTATACAGCTTTCAACATTCTAAACAGAAAGTGAAAATAAAACAGTAAAGCTTGCAAATGGGATCCAATTCTACTATATCCTGAAGCACAGTTTCTTCTTCTAGACCTTAAAACTGAACGGCAAAACCAGCCCAATACGGTTGAGTAATGAAGAAGCTTTAAGAGAAGGGAGGAAACTGCCTATACCTCTTTCCTGTTTTGCAGCGTTCTCAGAACTGAATGATTTTGTAGCATCCTTACTCTCTCAGCATCTGTGCCCCTCTCAATCCATTTCAGGATCACATTTGTTTTGCAGGGTATATATAATCTGTGAATTACACAGATGTTTGCAGCAGGCCAGAAGTAACATCTCTTTGAGCTTTAAAAATAGTATAACTAATGCAAAACCTAATAGCAAGAATATCCTAGGGCAATTCTACAGTGCATGAGTAAGACTCCACGTGCTACGCATTCAGTGCTTCTGAGCAGCTTCGCAGAAGCAAGAGGCAAGTCTCCTCTGCAGAACAGATAAACACCACACATCTATACTCAGTGAAACTGTCACTTCTGCAGAATACGAGGCAGACTGCACATACACGGCAGATCCCATTATTCAATAGCTGAGGAGCTAGAGAACATGGGCTGGGGCTGACAAAATAATGTAAAATGGCTCCCTAAATGAGAAATTTATCACTTAGACACCATTACTTTACATGTCGCCTTCTGAAGACGACATTTAATGCTAGACAACCATTACAAGTTACTATGTAGTAGCAGCATTTTCAACCTCACTAGAAAACTGCCTATCTTCAGATCAAGTTTTAGAGTTCTTATACAGAATTCCTGTTAGTTTTGCCTGTAATTTTTCCAGCATCACTAAAGATTCCAAGAAGCAATTCTTCAAAGAAAAGATCTCTGCAGCCACTGTGATGGTCATATTCACATCAGTATTACAAAGATACTAAGACTATGTTTCAGCATGTAAATGATCTTTAGGTGTTATTATAGAATGAAAAAATGTGTTCAGATCTTTCCCCAGAGAAGCACTCCCTTATAACTTAATACAAAATAACTCATATTAGCATTCAAGTTAGAAGGCTTGGGTGATCCATTTTTCCTATATTCAATTTCAAGTAATACATTGTCATATTGTTTTTCTCTCGCCTGTAAGATTTTGCTTGTTTTCTCTCCCAACAGGTTCTAAAACAATGGCAGGCAACTCACCTGGGTGGTCTTTAAGTTCAAAACGTGTTTCCCCTTCTCTGTTTAATTCTGTTACTTCACAGGTGTAATTTCCCATAGTTGCTTCTGTATTGCTAAGCCTCAGAGAGGCAATACCTTTGGGTAAATTCGGCAGAGATACTAAGTTCGCTGATCGAAACCTGGGATCTCTGAAAATAAGGCGTTTTCTTCCATTATAAGAAAAAATGAGTTTGTTTTGTTTTCTCCATGCCACAAACATGAGACCTGTATTGTTCTCCCTCAGGTTAACCACAATGCAAGGTAAAATGACAGTTATATTACAGTCACTTCTTTCAACAACATCTGCCTCCCTAAATACCAACTGGGCAGAACCTAAAGAGAAAAATGAAAATGGACACATTCAGAATTATTTCTTAATACACAATAAAAGAAAGAAAAAATAATTACAACACGTGACTTGGAAAAATGAAACAACCTCTCCCATGAAAGCACACAAAGAACCATGTCTTAAGGGAGTAAAAGAAGGAGGAAAAAAAGGCATTAATTATATAATCACTCTAATTCTACCACAGCCCCCGTACACAGACTTAGTCATTCTCACATCCATTTAATGTACGGATACCACAGCCTATCATAAATTCAAAACCAAGAACACAAGAAAGAAAAAAGAAATAAAGCCTTGGGTGGCCACTTACTCGGACACTTCCCCTAGAATGCCATAGGCAGAAATACTGCATTAAGGCCTGGTTGCTGCAAAGCCTACACATAACATTAACCACAGCTTGTGCCATTGGTGGTCAAATTTTTGCTGATCACACAGGTACGTAAAACCAGAGGTCCAGGCATCAGCTCCACACAAGCATCTTTTACAGGTCTTCAAGGAAAAAATTCTACTTATATGCTACTGAGAGAAGGCTGGCAGGGCAGCTCAGTCAACAGAGGTTTGTCATTTGTTCCTTCTTGTCTCTGAAGGTGGAGCCAAATGCCCATAGGTCTAGATCGTTCCCTGCAAATTCTCTCTTCTCCTTTCTGACGGAGGTGCACACACACCACCATAAAGATTACAATAAGATTACTATTTACTTAGTATTTGAGCATATAGACAATAGAACTGAAAATGGAGAATTTGTAACAATAAACGACCTTTATTATAAACCGTTGCAAGCAATACTAATGACACCATACAAATGCAAGCAATGAAAAATCACCACAACACAGGACTAAGTTATCTCTGCTGGTTGTTACCCTTTTTCTCCCACACTGCGGCACAGTTCTAAAACAGCAGTACTGACTGACCGCTGAAAGACCTCATTGTATGCCGAGATTTTACTGGAAATGAAGATCTTTCATCTGTTTTGGGGAATACTAAAAATTGTAAAATTGGTATTTAAATTGCACCAGGAGCCAGAAGAGAGAGATTAATTAAACTAGCCTAACGGCAAAACATGAAGGCTTGGAATCTTTTCCACATTTTTCCTCACTTATGTGAAATTGTAACTTGGTTTAATAGCTGTCCTGATAGTCATCGCTCCCCAGAGTCATGGTGGCATTAAACATTCAAAACACTTCACTATACCCAGCTGATAAAATCAAATATGGGAAAAGATAACTGCTGTAAAACAAGACCACAACCTCTAACACTGTAAGCACACAGACTTACAAACTGGAGTATCCCCACTGACTTCAGAGGAACTACTGGTATTCACAGGTATAAAGCAGCTCAGAAGCGTGGCAGGTATTTGTTGACTAAATTCAGTTATGGGAAAGGGAGAAAGGGAAAAAACAATAAAAACCAATACAAGTTGTGTCACTATTTGCAGTAGCCAAAGAGTCTCAGATCAAATTTAAAAAGCACTGATCTTTGAAATATTGCTTTAGTATTCTCACACAGGTCACTGGATTACTACTGAATATCAGAAGCTTATAATAAACCGGCTCTATGCATATTACGCATGACAGCACTTTTACAATGAAGAAGGAATTATTCTCTGGTTTATTCGCTGCGTTGCATTATTTTAACTGTACCTTGAAAAAATGAACTTAACAAAAGCAGAACAAAGGCAAACTGTAGCCAAACCTCAAACTATGCCCTAATAAAAAACATACGCACACAGTTAAAAGCTGTAGCGCTTCAACAGTTCTTGTGGGGGGGAATCACATCTGTTTTATTTTAATGCTATTTCACAATAAAAGGTTTATGAGTGTGGGGTTGTTAGGTTTTGTGTTTTGTTCGCATTTGGAGGGTTTTTTCTGCCCTTGAGCTAGCACATTTACATTTCATAGAAGAATCCATTCACTGCTGGCTCCATTTCATTGAGAAAGGTGCTTTTCAACTAAAGGAAGCAACTACACTTCCAAACATTTACCAAAGCAAATAAAAACCAGCCATCTTGAAGGAATTAAAACTGATCTACCACAATTTACTCCCTTGTATTAGTACAGAATGGCAGGGGGCTTTAAATTACTGATTCCACCAGTTTGCTGTTGTGTAGTCTATGAGAGCTGGCATATTTTTGCCTGAAGCCAATTAAGAAGCACTCATATAAACTGCTCCACCAGCAGAGTGCTGGGGAAGTAACGAGCAAGCTGCAGACGGGCACCAAGAGAAGCAGCACGCTACGTGCGCGTTAGTCCCCTTCAAATGTGACTGCTTTAGTAGAAGAGGTTGCGTAGCTGCTATCCCCCTAAAGGGAACTTGATGACTCTACTATAGATGGTACCGTCACTACCAGCTTCAGACGGTTTTTCTCATGGGATGAGGAAGTCATCAGAAGAACCCTTTGGCAACAGTTCCCAAATCCTGCAGGAAGTGGACTACTAGCCCCAAACTTCTCATGGATTATCTATCAGCTTTGTCACATTAAGGTGACCATTTTAAAAGAGCCTTATACTAAGCAGTTTGGGAGAGG
>JANHGB010029769.1:0-66582 GCA_026283785.1 Coracopsis vasa
ACCCAGCCCAGCTCTCTCAGCCTGGCTCCAGAGCAGAGCTGCTCCAGCCCTCGCAGCATCTCCATGGCCTCCTCTGGAATCGCTCCAACAGCTCCACGTCCCTCTTGTGCTGTTGCCCCAGAGCTGGACCAGGGCTGCAGGGTGGTCTCCCCAGAGCTGCTGCTCACGCTGCTGGCATTTTTGCCTGACTTCCCCTTTGTTGGGATGCATCACTCCTGAGCTTGGAGGAGGTAATCCCTGAGTATTAATCACCTTTCTTGGGCCCCTCTTCCCTCCAGGGCTTTATCCTATGGTATTGTACCAACCAGATCCCTCAAGAGGCCTAAATCTGCTCTCCTGATGACCAGGGTAGCAAACATCCTGTGCACCCTCCTCATTGCCCCAAAGGATCTCATCTGCTGGTGAGAACAGTGCCCAGCATAGCGCCCCCTCCCTGCTGCTTCCTCTGGCACTTGGAGAATGAAGTTTTCATCAATGCATTCCAGGAATCTGCTGGATTGCTTCTGCAAAACAAGCAAACATCCCCTGAAGCCTTTTTAGAGGCCCTTTGGTATTAAATACCAGTGACATATCAGTTATTATAACTGCTAACATTTGTGTAAAATGAGCCTTGATAAAAGAGAAGTAAATAACACTTTGGTGAATATTGGCTTGTGTTATTGCTTTCTATTCATTAATTTCATTTTCCAATTCCTTGCTTCTAAAATCTCCCTAAGGTAAATATCGCCTCCTTTATAGCAGGGACATAATATTTCCTGGCTGCATGTTAAACTGTAAAGAAATCAAAGCCTTGTTGGGTCCTGCTGCTTGTATTTCTGTAATTGTGTGAATATGCCTCTGCCTTGTCTCTTTTCATTTCAGTTTGGTGTCATGCCTGGAGTATGGCACCCAGAGCTGTGTTCCTCCCCCTGCCTGCGCTACAGCTGATCCCACACCAGCCCTACAGTGACCATAACTGCCTTCAGAGCTGCACCATCACAGCAGATGTGAGCTACAAGAAATGCTGAAGGTACTCAGTGATGTGATGCTGCTGTTAGGCTATGGCTGGTATAGCACTATCACCAAATAGGAAACCAATGATCTGGTACCCCCTTGCTTTTGTTGCCAGCACAGCCTCCCAACAGCACCCTCGCTGCTACAGAGCTCCTTTTCCTTGCCACCTACCAAGATGTGCACACATATTTGATAGGATTGCATAATTAGTAGTGTTTCTTGTTCTTAAGCAGCCTGCTAAGTGCATGGGACTGAAAGATTTTTCCTTACTAAAGGCAAGGTTCTGCTAATATCAACGTACACACACACACTTAAACCCACTCTGACACTGCTCCTATCTGCACAAAACCACCATTCCCTTTCACTCTCTTTCTGTTCTCATATGCAAAAAGCACCAAACCGCAAAGCAGGAGTAAGCATCACTCCCACCTTCTCACTGGGATGCTCCTCACAGGACTTCACAGGGGCATTTTATTGTCCATTCTTCAGGCAACTCAGTGATTATCTGTTCTGATCAAGCTCTGCAACACTTCTTTGTGCCAGTCCAGTCCTGGACTGTGTGCCCTCAGAAATTACTCACTTTCCTCCTTCCCCTAGAAACTGTTTACTCGATTTAAAACTAAGGCAGTATCCAGGCTGGAGTCTCCTAGCATTCCAGGCCAAGCACATCTTGCTACAAGCACCAAGATTTCAGCAGTTCTCTAGGAAGGACAGCTGATTTATGCAAGTGGATCTGTTTGGGATGCTCTGGTGACGTGGCAGGCAGAGCACACAACACAGAGCTGTCCCACCAGCCCCGAGCAAACTCCAGCTATGTTTCAAGGGAGCAGCCTGGAATTTACAACTGATCTGAACTGAAATTCAAGTAGGAAAGACCACCCCAGGAGAGCAGCCACCTCTGCTCAGGAGCAGACTTGCTTCGCTCTGACCACAGAACTAACAGCTTACTCTGCCTTGCTTCAGAGAGCCCACAGCAAACATGTCTGAAGCAAAAATCAAAGGAAAGAAAAAACGTGTGCCATGAGATCACTGTGTAATGTTAAACAGAAATGAAATGGTGTTTGTATAGTAATAGCTAGAAGGCTTTGCCTTCCTCTGGAGACTTCTGGTCCTAGCCCTTGCTCAGAGCAGGGCCATATAGAAAAAGAAAGGATTAGATGCCCCCTCGGCCATTACAGTTAAAGCACATCTGTTCCTCCAGCACATAGTACTTGACAAAGGTCTGGCATTCCTTGTACACTCTTTCTCTGAAACGTGTGTGTGTGCCTCTTGCATCACCTATTTTAGTCACACAGACAGCAATGTGGCCCACCTGAGTTAATGGAGCAGGACATATGTTTTTCCAGTGAAAGGAAAAGGGAGCCTATTATTCTACAACAAAAAATAAAGGTAGGAATAATATACACAGGTTGTGGACAGTAGCTGTGCAACAGTTTACAATGTCCTTAGGTCAGTGGTCGTAAAGTTCCATTGGGGATCAATGAATCTTTATTGGAAATTAGGAAGTCCCAGTCCCTTTTCCAGCACTACCTCATACTGGAACTTTAACGTTGGTACACAACTGCAGAAGAGAATGTAAGCATCATCCTGTTTGCTCCTGTCTCTGATGACTGCTCCTTCCACAATCAAGACACAAGACATTCAGTTTAATCAGTGAGGGGAAAAAAGATGAATAAAGAAGGAATAAGCCTTTCCTGGTCATTGTTTGTCAGCAAGAAGGCAAGATTTGCAGGTGGCCTCAGCTCTAGCTCAGTTCACACAGGCTGCCTCTATCATCTGGATGTGATGGATCACGTCCTGGCAGTATGGTGGGGTTAAGACATCTCTGAAATTGTTTAAAATCCATATGGATGTTTCACTGGTGACCTGGGTTCACAGCAGTACTGACGTACTTCACAGCTTCAGATGAGTCATTTAAACCTTCTCTTGCACAGTTTTCCCTCCTAACTGCTCTCTGTTTTCCAACTTATAAACTCCCATATGCAGTGGGATACCCAAATCTGAATACAGTCTTCTAGGAGACTGTGAACAGTGAAATGGCACATACTGCAAACAAAACATGCCTAACAATCTTGGCACAGTGGTATAGCAAATTACACACAAGATAGATTTTCAGTCTAACACTGCATCAAGTAGAGGAGTCAAAGATTACAAGACGACCAATGAAAATAACCTGTGAAGAGATGCACAATGTGGCCACAAAACTCAGGATCCAGGCACACTGACAGGGAAGCGTAAGTGAAATGCTTTTCCATAGACTCATCTCCTGTACCTGGGCTGGGAATGGAAGCATTCTCCTGTTGTACAGCATCAAAAACTCTCCTTGGAAACTTCCCTGTCCTTTAGACCTCAGAAACCTTCTCCCTTCCAACCTTTGGCAGCCAACAAACAGACTTCAGCTGGCACAATCTGATCGAGGCATGACACAAAAATGAAGATGCAAGAATTCCTTTTCCCTATTACTTTGTATTAATGCACTGTGCGTGTCACACACACAGGAGAGCAGGAAGAAAGACAGCTTGCATGTGTCTGTCTTTCCCTTTCAATCTCTCTTACTCCCATATCCTTTCTGTCACCCATGACTAGCTTTCTGTCACTCCTTTTTTAATACACTCTCCAAAGATATTTTACAGTAAATAGCACCTTCTAACACTGCGCCAATTTCCCATAGTTTGGAAGAGACAAATACCATTTCCTAGCTACTGTAACAATTCCCCATGGGAGAAAAGGGTCAAGGTGCTGCTTCTGCTCATATGCTGTAGCATCTGTCCAGAATACAGGAGCAGCAGCAGCTCCTTTTCTATACAAACCTCAAGCTTTAAATCCCAAAACAAGGCAAAGGATGGGGAACGGGACCAAAGCCACAACATGGCTATGATTTGTGATGGAGACACGGCAGACAGAAAGAAAAAGGCACAAAAGAAAGTTGATGAGCAATACTGGGAGCAGCAGCCCCCTCCTATGCCACACGCTGCATTGCCATCTTCCCCAGTCTGTTTTATACAGTAATCAAAGGATATTCTGAGCCTCTCAAAATGCCATCAACCCTCATTGAGAATGAAATAGAGCACATCTCCACTGAAGCCTTTACAGCAGTAATCATTACAGCATGCTGGCCTGAACAGGGAGCTCTTACAGACAAAGAGGGGTTTTAAAAATAAAATAAAAAAGCCTTCCTAAAATCTGAATAGAAACTTGATGATAATCTCCCAATTTTATTATGCAAGGGGGAAAAGAAACCCATAATTGTGCACTCTTGGTCTCTTATAGCAAAGAATAGGCTTCTTGATGAAATGCTGAGTTGATTTAGAGCAGGGCTGAGGTTCTGGTGGCAATAATACACTAAAAGAAATAACCATCCAGCTGATTTGGATAAAATAATCATTTTTTAACATTCTAAGTCTAAACTCATCTGTGCCTCCTCCCACTTCTCCCCACCGCATCTTTTGGAGAGTCTTTTTATAGCTTTGAGATTTTTTTCTCCATCCCCTACCGCAGCATTTATCAAGACAGACAGATTCTTTGCTCTGGCTAACAAAGGGCATTTTAGGCTGTGCTGGCATTTATCCCCATTGCATGGATGTTTAGGAAGTACAGCATTTGGCACAGGATGCTCCACAGTCCCCCTGCTACCTTACTCTCTAAGCATTATCACCACAGACCGACATGTAGATGGCACTCTCTGGCTCATGAGCCCCAGCTGCTGTGGGCAGGCAGGTGTTTAAATGACAGCTCCTTGGTGCATTTCCAAATCACACGCCCTTGTATCTTCAGGTGCTTTTATTAGTCTAAGGAAATTCACAAATAGGAATGCTCAGAAATGGGTGTTTTTCACTCACAATTTCTGCTTCAAATCGAGTCACTGAAGGAAATTTTCCTCCCAGCTCTCATAATTATTTCCTGACTCTTTAGTCCACTTTTCCATCTCCTAATTATGTAGAGTTGTTTAGCTTGCTGTTTTCCAAGAATGCCTCATCAGTGCAGTGTAGAAATATTTATTACTTGCTCTCTTTATATCTATTGACTTTTTTTCTTTTCAGGAGAGAAAAGAAAATGGATCAGCTGTGAGCTCTCTTGCCTGTTAACACAGCCAGCAGCTATTCATGGATTAAGCAGATGCTGCCCGATTTTAAACCTGTTTATATTAAAGCTCAATAAATTTACATGTCACGCATCAAAGTTTGAAGCAATACACAGCTACATTCTCTTCCACTGATTCCTCTGCATGTTAACTCATACTAGGTCTCACCAGGAAGTGCTGTCAGGTAGTGATTTGTTATTAAATATATATTAAATCTGTAGAAACAAAAATGCCATCCAACACTTTTGCGAAGTCTGACGAAATCAGTATGCCTGAATTCAGGAGCCTAAATGTGACAGAAAACAGTTAATGCATTAAAAATTTCCTGTTTCAAAGCACTTGACCTGCAAAACCATGAGGCAATTTGACAAGTTGGTCCTGATAATCTATTCAGGCTGAGAAGGGCTTACTCCTTGGGAAATACCACTGATTTCAGCTGGCCTGGTTGCAAAGCAAGAAACTAATTGCCATAAAGCACTTTCAAAGAATTCTCTGTGAAGAGCCAGGCATCATCTATTCTGTTTGAGTTCTTCATGTGAATTCTTTTCCCTTCTCCTCTGGCAAACTTGGCACATTTTAAAGAGGTATTTAAATACTCATATTCTAAATCTACATATTTTGTAAGAAGCTTTCCTTTTTCATGTAAATTATTAAGACTGAAATAATCTTCCCTCTAATGTATTTTACAGTGTGTTTTTGCATGTTTATTCTTACTGCTTCATTCACCTTCATTCAGCAATGAAATCGGGCTGACTGGTATCAGTCTGGGTTCAACCCCTGCTTTGCATGGACAAACATGGTCTTGTACTATCTACATTTCCAATAAGGACTAGAAATAGATACAGAGGAATTTCCCAGAAGAGAAAAGCTGCAGTAGGTAAAATATTTGTGATGGTCGACTAGACACCATCAAAACACTAACAGCTACTGAGAAGTGCTTAATGTAAAAGGCAAAGCAGAACAGACAGGAGCCTCCTACCACCAGGATATCATTAAAACTTAGGGAAGCAGAAAATGGGACTTTGAAAGAGAGCTTGGTGGAACTTCTAGAACTACCCTAAAGGTTTGATGGAAGCAACTGAAGTATCCAGTACACCATAGGCTGTACTAGGAAAACACACAAAACGTACCATTTACTGAAAGGCACACAGAATGCATTCATACAAACTTTCCTAACTAATCCAGCAGCTTCTCAAGAAGCAAGAGAGCTCATACAGAGTTGGTGTCAGGGTAATCTTCTGAGATGGGATGAAATGCTTTGGTACAATGTGTAGTTAATTAACAAGTTCATCTGTTCTGGCACTGGAGATTTCATTGCAACACTTGCATAAGGAAGTGACAGAGCCAAGGAGAAAGGCAAAAAAATTACTAAGAAATTTTAGGATGGCCTTTTAAGGAGAAGGAATTAAAGAAATGGGATAGAAATAAATCAAAAAGTCCACAACCTGGCAGACTGCAGTAATAAGCATCCAATTAAAGCAAGATTTTGTCATATTATTTTGAGGAAGATATAGTGAAAGCACAGAGGCAGCGAGCACCACAAATGAACGAAACAAAAAGGACTCATTGGTGTTGTGCTTTAACACAAACACATACAAATGGTACTATCCTACTCAGCCCCTTAAATAGAAGAAACTTCTGACAACTGGCAGCCCCTTAACCTAGCACAAAAAAGGAGTAAGGTAGACTGCAATAGGATCCAAACCCTGCTAAAGAATCAGTATTAACTGCCCAGTAAGACTTTTCTACACTGTGATGAATTTTCCATCCCACCTGATACAATCAAGACAGCCTTTCTGGAAGAAAAACTCTACCTCACACAGAATTTCTGCACCTGATGCAGGAATGAAGAGACAAGAGACTCTGGCCTAAGTTATGCCAGAAGATTAGACAAAATGCTTGCAATTGCCCCATCTAGCCTTGATATCTCTTCACACAAATTATCTATTGACTTTAGGGTGGAAGTAGTTTTACTGCCATCAGCCCCACATGGCCAGGACACACCTGGTGAAATAACTTAGCTTGAGAGCTTGGACAGGAACAGTTAACTGCCTTTTCTCACAGAAAAATAAATGTGGACCAGTAAGGCACCTACTGCTACTAAAGCCCTGGTCGTAAGAAGAATCATGGACAAATCATGACTCCCTCCTGCCACTTTCTTTTCCAAGAGGAAAGGATGCTATAATCAACTGCTAGCTCTCCCCACCTGCAATGACAGTACCTCACATCACCAGCTCAGCTGTGCTGACAGACTGGGAAGTGCCCCTTCAAATTGTGATTGCTCTCCAAAATCCCTCCTTCCAGCTGTAACTGAAGGCAGCAGCACTTGTAGTCCCTCACCTTCCAAGTCTGTGGTATTTCAGTATGTAAAGCACTCAGATATCAGATTAAATCTACCACTGAAGCACTGCAGGTGCGTAAGAAATTCAGCTCTGTTAGTTTAATCTAATGAAAGTCACTTAATTCTAGTAGTCAACCCACCGGTTGAATAGTCCCTGTTGTCCACGATAAAAAGATGCTGTACTGATGTGAAATACATCTGAAAACCATTAACAACCATCTCCCTTGTAATCTTGTGATTCAAAAATGGCTACCTTTCATATTTAGAAACCAGAACAAATTAATCATGAAGATAGCTTCTTTGCTGGCTTCTCTCTGGAATAATCTTTTTACACACAGATACATACAGACGTTGAGCCATGAAACACTACCAGACCACTAGGACTGCTGCAGTGGCTTACCAGATACTACTCAGGGTATTTAAAACTGGCTTTTGGTGTGCCAGAGTCTGCTTTAGCCAAGTAGAAATGTCTCCCTGGACAGATGAATTAGACACCTCTGAAAAGAAATTGCTTCATATTTAATTGCAGGGTTGGCATGTGCTTTCATGATTATAGCATATGGAATAAAATTGCAGGGTCAGGATCAGCAAGTAATAAACAGTATAGACAGTATTCATGAGGAACTAGCCAAGGATTTAAAGCAAAAAGCATCATGGGCTACACAGAGTGCTTTCTGTATTAGTACTATCTCTGTGCACACAGGACAATACTCGTTACAAATACCTGAATGAATCATCTAATGGTGGAACATAGGACACTCAAGCACTAGCTGGGGTCCTGTGCTCATAGAAACACTGCTGAAGATTCAGCTTATCTCTCAGAAGCACAGAGCTTCTAAAACTCCATATTTCTATAATACCTCTAGACAATGGAAAAGAAAAGCTGGAAAAAACTGAAGAGCTGAAATCGCAGTTGAAGAGTTTCAGATGCAATGAAAGAATTCAATTTAGCTTAGGATGTTAATTTTTATTTAAAAGCTCAATCTATCACAGGCTGGACTTCATAACAGAAGGCACTGTTAGGGACTAGGGCATGTGCAAGCTTTTGCTCCTGGTAGCACAAGTCCCAAAGATGTGCTAGTGTGGGTGAGATGGAAATGCTGAAGTTGTGTCTGAGCCTCACAGCTTCATCAATCTCAGTAATCCCTGGAAGAAGCAGGATGTCACACTTCCTGAGGAGCTGGAAACTCCCCAGAAGCCTTTCCCCTTTCCAGCTTTAATAGTCTGCAAAGTTCTGTGCTATTGGATATGAATCAATAACAGGTCTGTGCCATTAATTCATATACAAATAGCTTTTCTTCTCCACATGGGAGGGAGAAGGAAGAGTTTTACGCAAACCTCATCCAGTGGTGCCTATCACAGGCAACAAGGTGCAAGGATTCAGGACTGCGATCACCCTAGAGAAACTTCACAGCTTGCCTTAGAAAGTAAAAGCTCTTGCTCTTAATTCTCTGACTTGAAAGCTTAAGTGTGAGGAGGGCCACAATCTCCCTGCTTTCTTCCTGGGGACTCGTGTCCCCCATACAGCTGTACTGCTGTAATGTTGAACTAAAGCTGTCAGTACAACACACCCAGAAAAGGAGTACAGTACCTTGCCATCACATAACTGACTCTCACTAAACTACAATCAGAATAACTAAGATGGGAGACACAGTATCTTTCTTCTGATTTCTGAAAATGACATGAAGATCATGTAGCTCTTATCTATGTGTTTTCCTTCACCAAATTGACTATCAACGTCCCCATAAAATTTACACAAACTACTTAAGCTGTATCAATTCATTTGGCATCTATGGCTGCAGCAGCAGTTTGTGCAATATTAATATTCACTACACCAAACAAGCATAAATCACTAACTTTCCAAAGGAAACACACGGAATCAGACAACTGCAGATAGAGAGCTCTGACAGCATTTCAATTCTGTGTGATTCTTGTAGCTGACATCCATCTGTACTGAACTATACACAGCAGATGCACTATTATCTTAAAGGAGCTACTATGTGTTTTGTTTTAAATCAACATGAATCTTCACTGGAAGAATAGTTAATGTACCAAGAACCTGAGTGCTTCAGAAAAACAAGACAAGTATGTAGCTTTCTACACAGAGAGGAAACAAATGTACTGCATTCAGAATAAACCTCTCTGCAAAGGAAACCAGGAGTGCTAAGATGCTATAGGGCTTTCAACTCAACTCCAAGCTCTTCCAGTAACACATCTAGATGTAATCACCTCTATAGCAGTACTAGCAGTACAGGTAGGAGATGCAGAGTTATTAGCAAAGCTGAGACTGAAGCTAATCTGAGATGCTGGAGAAGCATCAACATTCTACTACAAAACAACCCTGTAATGGACAGGAGTCAGTCTCCAGTGATATCAGCAAGTGCTATTAAAAATCATCTGTTTTCTCAATGGCAATTCCTTTGTCTGTGTCTTCTTTTGGCCTTAAAAATTCCCCCTCTAAAGAGGCTCCTACAATGAAGAAAACCACTATAAGGATGTGTGAAAATACCACGCTGGGTGCAAGCTTGCTTTCCCCCCGTATGCACTCTTTGAGGTTACCTGGGTCAGACAACTTGGCTCAGAATGTGAAAACCTTTGGCAAAGGGTAATTCCAGATTTGTTTAAGTGTTAGATTGCTGTATGATGCCAGAGAAAAACTTCCCAGCGGTAGGAGTTACTGAAAGAAGGATTCAGTCTTGCTGCTGTCATTAAATTGAATTGCAAAGCAAAGCTCCCACTGACTTTAGTGGTCCAAGATCACAGTCTCAAACCAAGATAGGAAATTGTGAGCTGCAGAGAGGAGACTTCACATCAAGAATGTGATAGAGCCTCTCTGTGTGGCAAAAATAAAGGCACAGGGTCTCTTTCTGCAGCTTTGCTGACTTCAAGGGGATCACACACATGCAAGCAGCTGAATAGTGTGGCTCAAAGTTGGGCAAAGGCTGTGAGAAAGGTAGAGTTTTCAATATAATAAAAAATGTGTTTGCTTTCCATGAATATCCCAGTGAGCACGTTGGCTGCCCAAACAGCACATTTTACATAACTCTTTTGGAATATTTACTCTAGGATTTTTGTTGGAATTAATTCCCTCAGCTCTACTGGATGACTCTGCTTGGCTGGCACTAAAGACCAGGGGCAAAACGAACTGCTGAAAAAGCTAGTACATTTTCCTGCTGATCCTTTCTCCTCCTAATGTGCCCCAGTGTGTCTAGCAAACATGGGTGTGAGATGAATATAGCAAACCTTATGGGTCTGACTCTGCTCTCTCAACCCTATATTGGTGTAAGTGGTAATATTCCACTAGTAAAGCTTCACTACAGTGATTTACATCAGTGTGACAGCAAGCACCTTTCAAAGGTAACTATTGTCGTTTCCTTTTTTGCTCAGAAGTTGGCAGCAAAGGAAACAGAACCTCTCCAGAGACAGCTAGGAGTAAATCTGACTTTTTTCAGACCAACATCAACACCGGAAATTAACTCTTGTGTCATAAAGAGGAAGTTTCTTGCTTATTGCTAAACCATGCATCATCCCCTCCTTCATTGCCTTTCAGTGCAGGAAAAATGCTATGTGAATGCAGCCTAGCCAGTGGGACTACAACCCAGCCTCTTCTAAAGACCGTTCCAGCCTCCTTACATTTTGAAATAGTAGCAATTCCCTTATGAACTGTCTGGATACTATTTAAGATCACATTTTGTCTTTCTTATTCCAGAAAAGCACAGATTTAGTCAGGAGAGGCAGAAAAATTTTGTGCAGCATGTGGTCAGATCATGAATACTGACTCAGTTTACACATTTTTAGCTGCTTTGCTTACCTCTTCCTTGCCTCACATTGCGTCATCAGTTCAGCCAGGTTATGAATTTGCAACTACCTCAGCTAAGGAAAAATCTCAACAAAGATTTCTAAACCATGAGGAATAAACACCAACATTTCAGTGAGACTCCACTTAGTATTTTAAATGGGACTTTCCACTAAAAGGAGCATGGAGAGAAAACAAAGAAACAAAAAAGACCCTAATTACTAAATACAACTGATGCTTATGAGAATGTCCTCACAATCGTAATTCATTTCACCAGCTCTTAGCTTTGTGAGAAGGGGTGGCACCTAGACAGTTAAAAGGATGAAGCCAAGTGCAGAGGTCAGAGCTATGGACAGGTTGCTCAGGAGTGACAACAACCTCTGCAAGCCTGAACTCATGTCACCACCAGAGCTCAAACACCGAGTCTGGGACTATTCTGGAGCTGCCCCTATTCAGTGGAGAAAGACACCTCCAGAAAGTAACTTATCCAACTGCAAATGTCCAAGGCAGACAGTTATAATCACCCACTCTTTTCAGGTGACATGAACTGAAGTCTCGATGAAGAGCTTAGATTATACCATTATCCTTTTGATGGTTAGAATTCTGTGAGCTGAATTCCTCCTGAACACTCTCTGTGCCTCAGCTCCCCTGTAAAATGACCAGCATTTCTGCCCTCGACAGGGATATCACAAAGTTCAACATGCTAAAATCTGTGACATGCTCAGGAAAAACACATGCTTGTGAAGGAGGGTCGTGAAAGCATCTTATACAGACAGGAAAAGGGGCTGGGTCTGAAATCTGGCTCCAGACACAAAAGCAGCATTATCTCTATATTCCAGCTGCTCTCAGTTACATCAGTGCCAACCCTGTCAAGACAACAGGACTGCAGGGATGGGAGAACCAGAGCCATGCACTTCCTGGCCAGGATAGTCCGCAACTAAGAAACAACACTGCTTGACTTCACAAGCCTCAGCTGTGCTTTCAGGACAAGCAGTTCAACTCCAGCCCTTGTTCACTCAAGGCTGAACTATTCATTTAGTATTCACTGAGCTACAGTGAACAGGGAACCCAGTGACAACATTTTTATAGTGACTCTCTTTACAATGGGAGCTTGTAATTCCCAAGGCAACTCTGGCCTGTGTTTGATTAGTGTACTTAAATCTCCACCTGTGCTTTTAAGATAACCAGTATTTTCTGACAGAGACATTTTCTCTTACCCTGTTGGAATCAATTCTTGTCCTGGAGGTGTAGATGGGAGGAGGGATGTTGAAGGCTTGAGGGACAAGATACTCTTCAGCATCCATCATATCTTCCAGGTCTTCCTCATCGAGAAGGTTTTGGAAGAACTTGCTGTCATTTGGGCTTGGGAGCTTCATACGGTCATCTCCCTAAATAGGTTGTAGTGAGAGAGGAAAATGGTCAAAAGACGAATTAATTTCCTAAACAGGGAACTTCAGCCTTCTCATGCCCTGGCAGCCAGGCTGCAGGGACCACACATGGTGTTTTGTTTGTTCTAAAGCTCCACAGCCACATCATTTGTTTTGATTTTTTTTCTTACAGGGAATATGATGACAGAAAGGGAATAAGTGCATAAATCAAACCAAGCCATTTTTTTTGGCATTCTTGTGATCAAGCTTTTATTCTTTCTTCTCTCTTTTCCCCATAGAAGCTCAGTTTCTGACCTAAGTTCTGTCAAGGCCTGATGTGTTTCGTGAAATATCTTGGCTATCTGGGCCTAGATGGAGAGAGAGGAAATAACATGGGAACTGCTGTGTCTGGGCATTTGCTTTGTTTTTATTCGTATTTTTAGGGACTTAGAGGCTAAATTTCCCTCTCAACCATATGGAAAGTTCTGCAGAATGTAACAGAGCTGAAAGCAATAAAAATCAAACCAGGGAACAACAGCAACAACAATATGTGAAATAGCATCTACAAGCTGGAGTGGCAAATCAGGGCTGCACTTTGCTTGGTGCTACAAAAGATCACAAAAAGCAGCCCATGCCCCAAACACATAACAGCCCATAGAAATGATGCTAAAGTTAACTGCATGGCTAAAGAATGGCCTCCCACTCTGCAAGAATTATTATGCCATATGTGGAATCCAGCAGGGAATGATGGTTGTGCTGGGGGGGTGCATACAGACCAGTTCAAAAGCTCAACATCAAGCTTGTCATTCTTGATTGCATCTGGGGAGAATGGGGAGTCATGAGTCAGAGATACCAGTACAATGGAGTTACCCTGGTTTCTCCTCAGGAAACACATGGCCTATATCGTCTGCAGCGATCACTGGAGAAGTGTCATGGGATGAAATACTCACCAGAGTATACAACAGAGGAGGGAAGGGCAGGGGAGAGAAAGTGATGGAAGAGGTATTTGGAATAGGGAAACATGTCCTAACTAAGTAGTTTAATCAGACTGATTTTTCTAGAATTGCTTGTATGAGCTGAATTTACAATTTAACACAGTGGGGAATACTGCAAGAGAAATTCCACCCTCAGCACCACAAATCCTCTTGGCTACTATTTTACTTTTCAAATTTATTTTACTTCAGCCCAAGTTGAAGGTGAGCAGTGTACATTCACACTGGTCAATAATACATCATGAGTAGGTTAGCATGATGGGAAATGAGAACAGTGCAATGAAACACCACACACTGAGACTAGCACTAGACCCTAAGCAATCAGGAGACATGAAATAACAGTGACTGTACTTCTGGAGGCTCTTCAGCTAGGAATTCTTATGTCAGTGTGGAGCTAAGGACCAGCTGAATGTATCTCTGCTCTGTAGTCCATGGTGTGGAGCAGATATAACATGATATATAGCATGAGAGTATCATTACCTGGATCAAACTATTTCCATGCTTTGGTGTCTGGTGTTTCATCATCACCTCGGGACCATCAAAAGATAGATTCATTTTCTGTGGCTTGAGTCTGAGTTGTAATCCACACATACACAACTCTAGGCTTTTGCAGAATGTAGGAGTGAAGGGACAAAAATTTCCACATGTGGCTGTATTCAGGGCATACACAGCTGCAGTCAGGTGCAGTCAGCAGATACAGCTATACTGGTATTGCCACTTGTGAAGCACTACAGAGTCTATACAGCTTAAAGGGGACCAGAGGAAAGCTCCTCTCTAGCATGAGAGGTACGATTTCCTATCTTCTGAGAAACCTTTACATTTAGTCTATGAAAAGAAACTTTCTTATGATCTCAGCAGTGCAGGAAAGAACCTCTTCAGGATAATCCCCTGAGAGTCAGCCTAAGCAATTACAGAACCAAGCAAGTCCTTGGTCAAAAGTAGGTCCACATTGAACTTACAAGATTCAAAGGCAACTCCCTGAACAGTCAGGTTTGGCAGACAAAAGTCTTGTTTCTTTTCCCTGATGTTGCAGAGTTGCTTACCTGAATGACTAGGTATCGCTGAGGGTCTCGAGCCATTCTAGAGAACTCAGCAGCCAGCTCCTTGAATTTTGGCCGACTGTCAGCATCAATCATCCAGCCTGAGGACAGATGAGATGATAAAGAAAACAGTTAATTGTCAAGGGAAGAAATCATTCTGTTTTTAAAAACACACAGGTCTGAAGTCCTTGATGTCCTTGATAGCTCTGGCTGAAAGAAAAGATGCAATAAATAGCCCAGGAAAATGGAAAGCTAGAACTCTATGATAGAAAACGTCTGGTCTTGGCCAGAGAAGACTAGACTGTTCAACACTGCATGGATTTCTCCTTTGCTCTGAACTCCTGTTCCTCATTCCCAAAACAGAGACACTAACAACGCCTTCTGTGTTTATCTTGCCCGTTTGTTTGTCAGCTCTGACTGTGTCTTCTTATGGATTTGTCCAACCTCTAATATAATGAATATCATCTCATCTGAGTCTAGTAGGCTTATTACAAAGTTACTACCAAATACTGAAATTTATTGACCTACTGTTCCACGATGAGTTAGATTAAAAAGAGCTGTTCAACAGCTCTACAGGATGATTGACCTCACCTCCGCCTTTCAGGTAATTCTGCAACTCGTGTCTGCATCACTAACACAGACTTCACACAAGGCATTAGATGCTATATTAATTGAGTAAGGGTGATTCTTTTGTCCTTCACTCTAAGTGTAATGTAATGTTATTCATTAGGAACAACAATTTTCAAACCCTGCTAATGCTTTCTGCAAAACAAGGAAGTAATATAGGTAGTTACCACCAGCAACTAGTTTATCTCAGTGTCAGCTTTTTCTAATGGAAGATCCTATCAGCAGCTTCCCAAGAACATGCTCTCATTTGCCAGAGAGGCTAAATGAAACAGGGCTTATCTCCTTCATGCTGTTTAACTGAAGAAGGAAACACAAGAAAAACAACCCTAGTATAGCTTATGAAGAATTTCACACAAACATTAGAGGACTAAGTACGTACACCTAGCTGTAACTTCCCATCTTCCACAATACCCCATATTAGGGGTTCCCTTTGTCCACTGAGATCCACTTCATACTCATTAGAAATCCTATCAGATGGAACATTTTTGCAAGCAACCAACATGAACGCGTTGCACTAGTCAGAAAATTACCATACCTGCATGCACGGTACAACTGTTTTCAGAAGATATATTATTTACCTCTTCAATTTTTTTCTGTCAGTGTTTTTGCATACAAAGCAGAAGGGAAAGGACTATATAAGATAGATGAGATGTCTCTATGTTAATCTCTCTTAAATTAAGCCAGAAACACTAGAGAGACGTTCCCAATTCTTTTTAAATTAGAAGCATGGCTTCGGAGGATATTGTCACTAGTGTGGGTATCTTGGAAATAAAAGTACAGACTCTTTTCCTTTTTTGCTAAAGTAAAAATATTCATACATTATTATACTGGACTAAGAATGATAAAAAAATATCCTCTCTGTAGCATTTCTTGTATCAATTTAATTTTACTTTTTATTATTACTATTGCAATCATCATTCTTGTTACTAACAATAAAACATTCACGTTTTCTTTCCTCAATATTTGGAAGCAGCATTTCTCTGCATAACCTTCACTGGCTGGGTATCCATGTACCATAATTATGTTTAATACTATCTTTTTTAACATCACAATCAATTGTCATGGAAATGACAATGGTTTACAATAACAATCATACCATTTTGACTTCACAGCAAGAATATGAGATACCATCTGACAGTAATAAGAAGCTAGCTCAACCCTTCATGGCTAAATTAATATCTTTTGCAATTGTGAAAAATGCTTATACAGTATTTGAATGGAATTTAGAGTCTTGGGAACTTACATATCTTGGGAAGCTTTTGTTTTGAAACAGGCTGCCCTATTACCCAGCACTGTCGGAGACCATAGATGCAAATGTTCTAAACCAGTGTCCCTCTTGCACAGAGCACAGGAATGTTAAAAGCAACAAGTACTTACATTTCACCATCACCATATAAACATCAATGGTGCAGATTGGAGGTTGGGGCAACCGCTCTCCCTTCTCCAAGAGGTCAGGGATCTCTCGAGTTGGGATTCCATCATATGGCTTCCCACCAAAGGTCATAAGCTCCCAGATAGTGACTCCTAGACAGAAAAAAAGAGTGAGTGTTAATGTTTGAGGTCATACTACTCAGATTCCTTTGCATTTCTTACAGCACAGTATTCTAGCCCAGTTCTGGACTGCAATCTCTTCTTCATTAAGAGTGCCTGTAAAAACACTGAAGTCTGGTCTCCCATTTAAAAAGCTCCAGAAAATGGTGAAACAGCACTTCATGTTAATCTTGAAAAGCAAACTCACTCATTTTTATTGGTGTAACAAGCAGCATGATAGATCTGAGGCACAAGAGGAAGGTCTAAGACAAATAAATAGTGGTAAAGTAAATGGACGCAATAACAAAAGAATGCATTGTGCCCTTTTATCATATCAAAAAGGAAAATGAAGGGCTGATGTACTCTATTATTTTTAGGGGAAAAAGTGCAGATGTTCTCTAACTTAGAGCATCAATTTCCCACAGTGGCACAGCACTGAGTAGCATTATGTCATTGTCTTTGCCTTGTAAGTCATCCAGAGCCACTTGTATTACTTTTTTCCTTAAATCACCTGGCAGATTTGAGTTATGATAGTGCTGTGCTACAAAGCCAGGTTTCTCTTTTTGAACAGCCATAGGATTTGTTTTGGCATCAGAGCTGGAAATAAAGATAAGATATCGTAAGTAACAGAATTTGTCCCCAAACAAAATCTTAACTATTGAAAATACTGCTCTCAGACCAGTTTCTTTAACTTCTATTTCTATTGCAAAAGTCATTTTAAACACACCTCCAGATCACTAACAGTATTTTGCCAGCTGTCATGCTAAGGTGAAAGGTGATGGGCAAAATTACCATATATATAAACCATATATTTATTTCACCCTCATTCAACTCTTTGTTGATATTCATAGAATCATTTAGGTTGGTAAAGGACTTTGAGAGCATTGAGTCCAACCATTAACTCAGCACTGCCAAATCCACCACTAAACCATGTTCTCAAGTGCCACATCTGCATACCTTTTAAATACCTCCAGGGATGGAGACTCAGCCACTTCCCTGGGTAAAAGTGCTGTGCCTGCACACCAGTATAATATAACAAAGATATTCAGTAACTATAACTTGTTTTGGTCTTCTCCTTTCTGATTATAGATATTCTGGGCTTCTTATATTTCAAATTAATTTCATAAAGGGAAGGGTATTTCTTTCCTTAAGTGATATAAGGGATATAGATTTTGAGGAGAAAGAGCAGCTTTATATGATTGATTTAATTCTCATCTATTTTTCTCAGCTGAATAAAAGAAGGCAGCTAACCAGTCACAGCAAACAGTGTCTTTTGCTGCTACCCACAGGTAAAAGTGAGTAATGAATAGAACTGTACATCTTTTTGTTTCAAAATTATATGGCAACAGGAAATGCAAATAGGAGTCCATAGCCCTAGATACTGCTGAGAAATTCCACTTATAAAGGTATACACGAGTTATTAGTAATATCTACACTGGATAAACAGGCAGACAGCCCAGCAGATGTGGCACAATAGCTTGTCTGGATAACAATTACCGATGTTAAATGAACATCTCCTTTCTCAAATGTGACTTGTTTTTTAGGGTGTATGGAGTCCACATGAGCTGACCTATCTAACCAAGTCCCAGGTTATCTGTGAAATTGAATGGATGCTTGTTTTAGTTAGCTTGGAATCTCCTTCTTTTCTCTCTCTTGCTGTATTTGCTCTGTATTATGACAAATTCCCTTTTATCTGACTGTAGTTACAGAAAGTCCCATAAGCCTGAATATGTTTTTTGACATTCATGGCTTTTAGAGTTAAGATTTTCAAAGGACTGCTGAAAATTATGACCTGCAGCTGTATTTTTATGAATCTGTGGCTAAGCTGAGAGAGGCCTTCTTCTGTCATAATAATCAGCCAGACTGCTACCAGACCAGACCTTATGGCAGTCATCCCAGCAGGGACATCATATTTTAGTGAGCAGGGGAGTAATGCAGGAGACAACTATTGCTGTTTAGAATTACACATTAAAAACCAAACCAAACTCAAACACACTGGAATTAACTCCCCAAGGAAAAGAGGATATCTTTAACACAGTAACACGATTTGTTATAATGCTTTACAAGAGACAGCTTTTTAATCACATGAAGATTTACCATAGCTCCAAACATCACTCTGATGGGTAAACTTCCTGTAGTGTATGCACTCCAGAGCCATCCATTTAATTGGCATCTATGGAAAGACAAGAGAAACATAATCTTAAGAATACAGTATTAAAATAATACAGAGAGATCCTGTATGTAGACATCAGCTTCCTCCCTGATTCCTTTTTCAACTGCAAGCTGAAAGAAAAGCAGCACTACCCAGCACAGGAAATGGTTGCTCCTGCCCTCTAGAATGGGGCTTTGCCTCACAGAACATAGAGAGAGGAGAAACACTAACCAGTTATCCACAGAACTTCTTATACCACCCAAAATTTACTGATTCAGATGTAGTGGAACAACTCACTTTTTCATCATACCTGTGTAAAGATGGGACCAATACAAAAATTACATCTAATTCCCCTAAATCTGAAGAGCAGCAGAGAAAGTGGAACACAGAAGCTCTTTTGCCTCAGCAGTTTGCAAACCCAGACACTGTTATCTCAATTGCTCTCTAATGAGGCTAGTTAATAATGCAGCGTTCATAATACTTCGCAGTCCACATAATCATCATCAGGGTAAACAGGCAATGGGGAGAATTTACAGTGCTTCATTTCTAACTCCTAATATTCGTTAGGAACTCAGACCTCCCAGTTCTCCATGTCATTACTACAGCGAGTGAAGTTGCTTGTGTAAGAAGTCCCAAGTTAGCCTCTGGCTATGAATCACCCTTGGGAGGAGCTCATCTCTTCTGACAGAGAAGTGTGTGCAGGCAAACACAAAGCTAGGTTTGGCATAAGGGTCTGCCCTTTTGAGTTTGTGTTAAAACGAGATTCATGATGTTTCCTATTCCTGAGCTGTGCCTGTGAGGAACAGTCTTGCAGTTCATTAATTTCTAATGGACAGAAACTTGACAGATTTTTACCTGGCATGGACTTGTACAGGTTGCCTCTAATTTGGAACTATGGAAAATGTACTGCAATAAACCAAAGAGATATGCAAGTGCACACATAATCTGAACAGATGGTGGGTGTAAAAGCAGAGGATGTGTCTTCATTCAAACCTTTATGAAAATACCTTCCATGAAGTTGACTAATGAACATAACCTATACAGTTCTGGCAAAAATAGCACTCTTTAATAAAGTTTGGCTTAGCATTTGCAAAGACAGTTCATCCTCCTCCACTAAACTCTGCAGAAGTATATCGCTTTGATTCCCATTAAATTTGACTGGGTTGTTCCAAATGTGAACAACTGCTGAAGAAGCAAAGCTGCATCGTTCATCATGGAATAACTCAGCCTGGAAGTGATCTTAGGAGGTCTTTGGCCCAACCTCAGGCTTACAGCAGGTTCAACTACGAGATCAAATGGAGTTACTCAGGGTTTTAGCCAGTCTGCACTTGAAAACCTCCAAGGATGGAAACTATACCACCTCTGTGGGCAACCTGATCAACCACTTTATTATCCCACAGTGAAAAAGCTTTTCCTTTTATCCAATCTGAATCTGCCTTAGCATACTCTCAATACAACTTGAAGACGCAAACGTTGTCTGGATTTCACAGGATACTTCTCTGGAACTGGCAAGTGCATACATCCGACATGTAGATCCTGCTCCAGAACTCCCAGCATAGTAATTGGCCTCACAAGTCCAAGACACCACCTAACAGCTGGCTTGCAAGGACTTTACTGGGGAAGAAATGGGAAACAGCAGTGACTCCTTTCAAGCTCTTCACCTCATAGACTGAAATGCCAATGTAATCCATGCAACAACATGCCCCATCCAGGGCAGCAGCCACACAAAGGCAGCAGCCCATCCAGAAGGAAAGCACATGCTGGCAGCAGCTGTTTGTCCCAGCCGAGGGCAGAAGTCAGCACAGAAAAACACAGACAGCAAGCAGCCATAAAACAAACTGAACATTTAGGAAAGGAATGACAGGAGAGGCAGAATCCCTTGGGATTTTATGACAGGTTGAAATGGGGAATTTCAAGACGTAAAGGGAGCTGCCAGCAGCAGTATGTACTTACAGCCTTTACTTACAGCCTTTGGAATTTTATAATGCATTAATCTGAAGGCATTAGAAATGAGGTGAGGCACTATATGGATGTTGTGCAGTGTGCTCAAGAGCAATACAGGAAAGTGCCTGGTTTCAAAATTATCCTCAAGCTAGCTTTTTAGTGGGCTGGCATTCAGCTTGGTATTGGAGACTTGGATGCAACAAATAGCATACATAGGCTTTTCCAGTGTGATAGAAGAGGCTGCTCTTTAAGCATATCTAAACTCTTATATGCTACAAATACAAGCACATTCTGTGGCCTTAGTTTTTGTTTTCTGGAAAATCAGTTGCCTGGGAAAATGGGACTACAAGTTACTGAGGTCCATACTGACCAGAGAAAGGGGCTTGGCAGGAATACCCTAGAACATCCGTCACTCACTGAACTGACTTCAGAAGTCTTCAAAGCAAGACTGAAAATGGAGCATACGAACAAAACCTAATTCTGAGTGTTAAAACTGTTCAGACAATTATATTTTGGCACCTGGAGAAGCTCACTGAGCAAAAAAAGAGCAGCTTTTATATGTGCTGTCACAACACAGTTGTTCTAGCAGACCGGGCTTTGCTAAGTCACTGACAGACTTTCTTACACGGATAATAGTCCCATAGGTATACACTGCCCTAAAGAGTAATTTCAGGAGGTTTGTCACAGCGTGATATATTTACTTCCAGACATGCTCAGTACTCACCTTCCCTCCATCAGCATTGTACTCCTTTTCATCCCCTTCCAAAAGTCTGGCCAAGCCGAAGTCAGTGATCTTCACATGGTTTGGTGATTTCACCAAGACATTACGAGCTGCCAAGTCCCGATGGACAAGTCTCCTCTCTTCCAGGTACATCATTCCCTGAAGGACAAAAACAGTGAAATAATCTTAATGAGTCTTACATGATTTTTTAGAACTCCTTTTCACTGGTGACATGTAAAATGTCTGGTTCCCTTACTAATATTTACAATAAGATAATGGCCTAGAGGACAGAAGTTCAACGCTGCCCTTGCTCTGAGCAGGAGATGGGATTAGAAGCACTTAGGCTCCTTCTAGTGTGAATGACTCTATAAGATTCTATGGTAATTGTCAAAGGGAAAAAAGCAACAAAACCCCATGTAGATATCTGCTTTGCACCAGTAGGTTTAAAATCTGGAAATGTGAGACAAAGAAAAGAAATATGACTGCCTTTATTTTCCAGACAGGAAATCTTAAGACTAGAAAAAACACTCAATTTAGGCAGAGCTCCACAGAAATTAGGCCAGACTGAGAAACAATCCCAGCTCTTCTACATTCCAGGCAAGTGTCTGCAATTCAAGATGAGTTTTCTTATCCATCTCCAAATGTTTTTAAGTTGGACACAGATTTGCACTACCCTCAGTGGATTAGAAGGAAAACACTTCTTTATTCCAAGTTCTGCAACCCACTAGCCTTTTCACTCCTTTAAAGTTTTGCATGTAGTGATATAATAAGACACTAGATCAATGGCCATTTTTTTTCATAAGCATATATATTCTGTTAGAAGTACTTTTGTTAACAAGCCCATCCAGCTGCCTTTAAAGATAAGGTAACACACACTCAAACTGCCTAGGCTTAACCTTATTCTTACTCTGATGAGAGCTTAACCATCAGTATGGAAGTTTACATGATGCCTTGTGACACTGAGATGAACACCAAAGCTTGCACTTATTAATTATATGACACACAAAGGATAGTCAAGCAGGGTTACAAGCCTGTAATTTCATTAAAAGGCATTTATGACATTAACCATCATTGTAAGAACCTACAGATGAAACTACACACTTGATAATTACCCTTAAGGTATCTGTTAATATGTTACCTCTGTATATTATAGATGGTAATTTTTTAAAAGTCATTGCTGAATACTGAAGAGATCATATTATCCCATAACACAGATGATAATTTGGAGAGTCACAGGGAGTGATTAAATAACCAGATTACTCAGTTTCGTGGGCTGGATTTTATTCCCTTTCACAGCATAAGAAGCTCACATGTACCTATGCCCATACATACCAGGACACTGCATATGGGTAAGCCACCACTCATAGTCACTGGGATGGAATGTAGCCCTTTCTTGACAGAAAGTGGATGTCCTTACAAAAAGCATCAAGGGGAGCTCTGAGCCGCTATGGCTTTTACGTGAAAAAAATCAGTGCAAAAACTGCCAAAAGGTTTGAAAATCTGTGGGAGAACATTTGGCATAAGCACTAGTTCATTGTTAATGTGGTAGGCTTTGCTGAAGTCAACATGAAGGTGGTTTGCAAGGGGACAGAGGGACTCTTTGGCATAAAGCAAATGGAATTCTTTGTTAAAAACACTGCTAGTTGAAGCAAACACACCCTCCTGCCAATTGCAAATCAAGACTTGTAGCTGTAGAACATCAGAACTGTTAAGTCTTTGAAAGCATTTTACTTTTTAGATCAAATTAAAACCTGTAGAAAAAGGACGAATAAGTCTCATAGCTCAAACAATCGTGAGTCACACAACAAATGCACCATGAAATCAGAGGCACCATGACTTAGCACAAGTGCCATCTGAAGAAATTCAACCACAAAAAGACAAGACAGTCAATAGCAATGACACCATGTAACGGAAGAAAAACAACCACAACAATCACCCTGTAAAATTCAGACACATTAGGAATTCATATAAATCCTGTTTCACATCTCTAACACTGAACCATAACCAGAAAGGTCTTTGAGGCAGTGTTAACACAGCTCTGAGAAATAGGTGGACTACAGCAATCTCCCAGTCTCACGTCCTTCCCTTTCACCTGGGGGTCTTGCAGCAAGTCTAGTGAGGTATCTGCAGGTAGGTGCCAAACAACCTGTCTGGATATACCTCAGAAAGCTGCTGAGAGCACCGGGCCCATGCCGTGTTGGGCTGAACAGTGTGCGCAGGCATACAGCGCTTTGCAGGCTTTGTGAAGCACCCTCTGGCCCACAGTCATACATCCAGATTTGCTGATCTTCAAGTGATTCTAATCTTAAGGGTGGCTTCAGGGTGTCCTTTAAATATACCACACAGTCATTTCTCACACATCTAAAATGATACCGGGTCTTTGCATATTCTGAAAGTGCTGTCCCTGAAGTCAAGCCTGCAGTCATGTGCAAACAGACAGGGACCCTTGTGCTTCCCTCAAACACTTCTCTCCTGCAGCTCACAAACTCTTCTTCCACCTTCCATGGCATTAAGCACCTCTCTTCAGTCTTGCATCTTTCACTGCAGAAGAGCTCCTCCCCGAACAAAAGGTGTCAAGGTGCTGCTGACACTTCCTTTTTACTTAGTTTAGGAAATAATCCCAAATTTTTAGAATGAACAGAACAACATCACAGATTTAACTTCCAATATCCTTGGTCAAAATTCTCAATACTTCAGAATAAGGGAGGAGAAAAGAAAGGCCCAAATCTGTAAATAGATCTTTGTTGGCAGAATCTGATGAAGATACAAGAAACCAGAGGATTTGATGGGGTAATTCTGTTAGTATCAGAATACATTAGGCCTAAATAAAATTGTTGGGTTTAATAAGATTAATTCTCACCTATCAGCTCTAAAATGATACTAAGATATTACAGAATTTTGGGGGCAGAAATGAAGAAATAGAATTTCCGTCTCATTAAAATCAAAACATGACCTGTACCAAGGCTTTAGCCTTCTGTCTTTAGCTAATGATAGCACGAATGGATGGCAATGGGTCCAGAAACATCCTTCATTGAAAGAGTTAAACCATCAAGCCCTTAATCGTGCCTCTTTGGTCTTATTTACCTTCTCTACATATTTAATTTCCAAGCATTTTTTAAGCATGTAGGCTAACACTGCAGGATGTTTTGCTGTTTATTCTACTCATTCATTTCCATTCATTTACATCTTGTGTTATTATTTAATATAATCTTAATAAGACTAAGTTTTATTCAACCTAACCTCATATTCTTACGAACTAGAAAGAGTAATCACCAACCTGAATACTGCTCCTAACCAATACCACAGTTGGTTTTCTTTTCCACCCAGAAAGGGTAGAAATAGCTGTGTACTGCTGTACTTACAGTTTACTTCACCTCTGCCAAACAAGATTCTTGGGGCTTTTTCCCACCTGCATTATCTGCAAAGCTAGAAACAACCTGTGCAGGGTTTACAGCTACAAAACCCTCTGCAGGACCATGATGTGCAGAAATGTAAATCCTCTTTGGAATACCCAGTGTAAACATGTTCCATTTTCCTGATACCATATCAACAAGTTTTAAAGGTGGATGGTGGAAGTATAAGAGAAAAGGCATATATATGTATAAATTTTCAATAAATGAAATAATACAAACAGAATAAAACCAGTCTAAAAATGAGAATCCTACACTAGTCACTGCAGCAGCACTGTCTAAACATATACTATGGTAAGATTCATCATTTGAAGGCATTTTTGAACCTGGCAGGAAAAGTGCTCTATGTTCATCTCTAATCTTTTTACATGACACAGAAGAACGATAACAAAAAAACCCCTCTCTGCATTACACAGCTGGTGCCATCAGCACCCAACAGGCCCACGATCAAATACCAACAGGGCACTTCATGAGAGTTACAAGATAAAACCACAAGTGACCCTAGACTGTGACAATGGGAAAAGATCTATTTGTAAAAATTAAACTTGAAAGCCCAATCCAAAAGACACTATACTGTGCCATTTGTGGTGTGATCTGTGAGGCTTGGGAAATGAAGTGCCCTTCAGGAATTCTCCAAGTTAGAGCTACGCAGATGCTATATAATTATCAAAGTATAAAATGGCCACACAGTAAGAAACTCCATACTTTAGTGTATGTATTAGAACATCCACAACAGGGTGAGACTTTTATGCTGAAACCACCAAGAGGAAGAAGTTCAACATTAATCCGTTAATGATCAGTTGTCCCATTGTCTCTGAGCCCAGGTTCATCTCACAGGAATACAAGAATCAGGCATGACCTACCTGTCACTGACACTTCCTCATCATAGTTACGACAGAGGGTCTCCTCACAGTGAATATCATTAGAAATGCAGTTACTGCTAGGATCTCTTAGCATAACATCACTCAGAATCAGTGCCTAATACTATTAAGAAGTCAAACAGCTAGAACACAGATCAGTTGAGGAAATGCCTTTGGAACTTCAGAATGAGTAAGGAATACCATTTTACCTTTCACAACTGCGCCTCTTATCCTCACCAAGTACCAGAGTCACTTTACCTATGCTATATGGAGCTTTACTTAGACATACATAGCAGTAAAACTGTCTGCAGCCTGGATCCCTTCTACCCGTGTGATATGTAACCGTGACCATGTGAATTCTCCTTTCAGAAGTAGACACAGATGCCCTTGCCAGGACTCAACTAGTGTTAAAGGTCTTTTATTCTTGCCTACACAATTACTAACCTGACCTGCCCACATGCTTATACATTACATTCAATGCTTGCAACTGCACCACGGAACCTAATAGCAATGCTGTGGGGTAGAATAATAAGCCAAGATGTCTTTGTCCAAAGAAGGGAGGTGGACAGGAAAGATGTAAATGGCCACAAGGAGCTTAACACCAGGAAAAAATTCCTGCCTGTTACTTTTCAGCCTTGACAGTTTTCTGTGTAATAGCCAGGGTGAAAAGAAAATCAGCAGTTCTGCTTAGCTGAGGTGAATCCTGCTCTCAACCCATCCGTTTACTCTCAGAGCTGGCTTAAAAATAACAGAGAACAAAAATTACCTTGTCAAATAGACTAAGTTAGTCATTAAGAGCTATAAAAGAAGAAAGTCCTTCCAAATTTTATTATGGAGTGTTTGTGAAGTCTCCAGGACTGTGGACAAACAGATTTGGTACGGTCAGTTCAGGCACTGTCAGGTAGGCTCGTGCCTCATCATGAGATAACATGTGCTGGCAACAAGCTGAAGTGGGACAGCAGAAAGGAGATTTTGTGTCAAAAAATCCATGGGAGGAGAGAAGACAGGGAGATGGGACAACTTTCTGATCCCTCCAAGCACTGAATTGCAGCAGAAAGTATCAAATTAGGTTCATAAAGTACTGGGACTTCCAGAGCTGCAGACATCTAAAGGTGGGCTGGGGGTGGAAATAAAAAAAAGCATTTTTTACAAAAGCAAAATGAAGCTTTTCTGGAAAGTTATAGGTTTGTCCCCTGAGATCTCCTGTCTTTAAGACATGGTCATAATTCGCTGTTTTCTTACTTTACTACCAGGGATATTTTCTGCTGCTGTCATTTATCTCCCAGTTCCTGAGCGCACTTTCTGAGCACAGCCTCCATTTGTACAGCTCAGAGTGTTACAGCTGCATTCACTTTACTGGACTTTTCAGAGTCCCACCTCCCCACTGAGGATGCTTCTGTGTTTGTTTCATAGATGGTAGCTGTCATTCAGGAATACCCAGCTCTTGGAATTGCATGAGCCTTGTCTGAAAGCTCTTTCCATTAGGTGCCTGTGCCTTATTCCCAGTAAAAAAAGGTATTTATTACCCAGGACAGAATTTAAATAGGTATGCAAGTCAGTACATCTAAAGTCCCTTTGGGATAATTACCAGAGGTGAACTGAAGTGTGTTGAGTCACTAACTTAAGTATATACATATGTCTTTGCACAATGCAAGACATTATTTTGTCAAGGCAATTCAAGTTAAAAGAAAGCACAAAAACCTTCACCTGCCCCAGCAGAGAGCAGATAATCCTCTTTTTTTCAGTATAACTTTTTGCTGTATTCTATAATAAACATCTCCCTAAACAGAGGGAATGTTGATGTTATCCCATGCAGAAATGAAGAGCAGCCTGGCTTCCACCCACCAAAGCCAGCACACATGGCAGACTCATCAAACGGGTATGAGAAGGAAGAAAATTTCAAGTCCAACTCAAATCTCACAGACATTAATCTCCAGCCTTGGAGACTGCCCTCTTTTCATCCTAATAACTTGAGGCTAGCTTGATAAGAGGACTCACTACAGAAAGCCTCAAATGATCATCTTTTCCCCACTTACCCCATAGAAAAAGTGTAATTTTACCTGGGGCTAAATATGCTTTCAAGGAAAACGCAGTGCCCTTTGTTGTCAGGAGCAACCAGCATCATCTAAGTAGCTGTTACTCCAGAGATAGCTGTGGGAGGGAAAAACTGACACTGCTCTGAAATACACTGACTCAGCTGCAGAGGTGTGATTTGTTATGTAGGTCTGCTTGGGAGGTGGGACTGGAGGTCATCTGCACAGCTGAGGGAAAGTGAAGGATGCTAACAGTGCAAAGCTGCCAGACTGAGCTGGGGACTCACAGTTTGTGCTATGCACCACATGAGCTGCCAAGGCTGTCTGAAAACATCCAGAGCTCTGCCAGCTCCAGTAAAGCTGGCAAGGTAGGCTCATTCCTGCATCCAGGACTGTGCTATAACCCCAGACATTTAGGAGTTAATTTCCCATTTATAAGGGGTAAGTTAATACCTCTCTCTTTGGTAAAGGGTAGACAAGGGAAAGCTTCTGTGATAGTCATATATTTCTTCCCATCTACTGTTCCCTTGACTAAGCACGTTCTCACTTGTACTCCCCCACTCCAAAACCTGATTTACAGCATTGCTGAGCTATGGCCCAAGACATAAAATTAAAAAGATGCTAAGGCATAACAGGTCAATACAAAGTCAGAAAGCAAAAGGGAAGCCTATGAAGAGGTAAAGTTTAGATGAGAAAATGCAGGTTACTCCAAAGTGACAAAGTGATTCATAAAGGGGGAAAGAGCAGAAACACATGAGAGGAGAAGCAAGTTCATAAGTTTATGACATTTCAAGATTGACTGGACTGAGCAGACATTTTGATGGGCCCAGACCCTGAATTAAAATCTTCTAACCTCTGTGAAGCACAGACCTCTCTGGTTCAAGATTCTGAGGTTGTCGTGTCCTTAAAATGAAGCTCTCTATCCTGGGTGGGTGTTGAAGTTCCTCAGGCATCACCAGAAGGGGAGTACATTCCACTGTCATCATCAACCATGTCCTTTGTCTGAAATCCTGGGAAGAGTACGACTTGTCTACCTGGCTCCCTCAAATTATGCAGATACCTAGATTAGGTTGTGCTTAACATAAAGAGTTTGTGAAGCACTGCATGTTCTGCTGATGATAGATTTTACATACACATATTAAGTAGCATAAGCAATGAGATGCAGACCAGGTATTTCAATACTGCCCATACTGCAATGTGCCTCCAAATTCTGGTCCCACATGCAGCTGTTACATGGGCTGTTTAGGACAGGAGAAAAATTCAGTTTATTCCTAAGCATGACATTCCTGAGGGAGCTGAGGAGTTGTATCTGATCTCTATTTTGCAATTAACTCAAGACTATTGCCACAGTGCTTCCTGAAGACAGCTGGGTGCAGGTGCTGTCCTATGCCATATTTAGTGCCTTTAATGGGCAAACTGGTTTATATTGGTTGTGTTACCACTTCAGTTAGGCCAGGTGTCCCAGCCTCCCAGGCTGTGTGGAAGCAGGCTACATTAATCTCTTGCAGTACCTTCTCCCTACTCCCAAAGCACTCAAAAGGACAGAGACATTCTCCTATAATCTCTGAAGAAAATCACAGCTCAGCTTACAGTACTCTGCCTAAAGAGGTGAGAGACATAATAAACATATCACCAATAAGGACACTGTAACCTGAGTAGAGCTTTGCAGCTCCTCTCATACCCTCACTAGGCCAACACAGATGCTATGTACAAATATACATTGCAGCAGAAACACACCAAGAGACTTTCTGACCCTCGATTACTGCACAGGACCAAGAGCTGTAATAGGATAAACTTTATTAAAGTCAGGGACTTGTGATTAAAGAGTCACCCCCAACACTCTCATAAAGTACTTAGCACCTGATGCCTCCCTGCTAGTTCTGCAGTATCTGCTTCTCACAAGGGTTTCTGAAGGTCAGTGCGTAAATCAGTCAGGTGTTTTCAAGAGACTGTCCTTTGGGTGCATTGCCCCACACAGGAAGAGAAAAAAGCAAGGCAGAAATGTACTGATGGTACTTGTATTAGAAAAAGACCGGTCAGACTTAGATTTCTGTTCCACTGCAGGGACACGTTCCCAAGATATACCATAAGGCCTGGGCTCTGGGAGTCAGAATTTAACGCTTGCTGTGGCCACTAATGCTGACACAACTCACCTTCGTCCAGGAAGCACAGAAGTACTTGGCACCGTTCTGGCTGCAACTGCAGCTATGTGTCGTCAACACCTTTTTCTGTAAAAGAAGCCTTTACATAAGAACCAACTGCCTAAATAACGAACTTATTACTGCAAAACTCTCCCTGCTGGGCAATAAACACTCATTGCAAAGTAACTACAGTTAAGAGGCTGGCAGGAACACAGCCCTTATGACAAAGACTGCGAATTACTGCTTCAAAAGCAAATCCTAGTAACCTGTGCTACACGTGCCAGCAGGAGAAACTGGAAATCCTTCTGATTTGGGGAGTGCTCAGAGACTTCAGGTTTCAGCTCCCAGTGGATCACATACTCCTGGAAAGTGTTTGATGCTTTTCAAAGTGGCAACCAAAGAGAGAGGTATTGGCGCATTAACGATTTGAAAGTGCTTTTTGAATGCTGTTCTTTTCTCTTAGATTGCTCCATCTCCTTCCTCTGAAGAGGCTGACAGGCTAAACGTGTCCTATAAAGGAGCTCCCAGTGCAACTTTAACAGCAAAGCTGTGACCAGTGCTTTCCTAATATTCTGTAGTTATAAACTGCTCATGAAGGAGATAACTTGGCTTTTGTGAAACAAAGCCTTTAGAGAAGCCTGCGCTCGGAGGGCCAGCAGCATACTAAACAAGAGGCTGCCTTTCCTCCACCCCAGCCCCTGACCTCTTGCCAATACAATTACAATTGGGTGAGTATATTGTGCAGCGCATTCCCTCTCTCCAAGAAAGTGTATTTAAAATGGATTACTTCTGCTCCTTAGGCAGGCGATCAATAAAGATGTGGACTGCAATAAGTACAGAGGTGTCTGTGGGCTGCAGCACTTATCCTCTGTGTCTCTTCAGAAATTAATTAAAAATCAATGAAGTGTGCAGCCTATTAATAAGGAACCTCCAGATTAACAGATACAAGCTCAGCCTTGCCTCAGGTTCAGAACAAATGCAGCCCCAGTGCAAACACATTAGACATTCTCCAGCACTTCAAACAGTACCACAAGAACTGTGACCTTTCATGGCTGAACTGCAATATTCTCAACTTCATGCCCCCTTAATAAATTCTATGCTATTTGTTTCAAGCTGGTTAAATGGGATGACCTGAAGTAAGCATTTATAGGCTTCATGGTTACTGGGCTGGCTTTCTAGAAAATGGTCTTACGACAAAGCAAAATCACCACCATGAAGATGGGATGCAGCAAACATCTAACAGAGGGATCAGTGCACTTTATAACTCGTGGAGGTCACTTTTGGGATTTAGCAGTAACTGACAAGTTCACTTATCTGGCTTCTTCAACAACAACCTGAAGACTGAACCTTGGAACCTGATGAATGCTTAATTTCTGTGAAAGATGGAATTTGCCTGGGTTTAAAAGCAGCTGGGCAGGGGCTGGAGAAAGGCATTTTTCTTGTTGGTTTCTGTTGGTCAGGACCCTCATCCCTACTACCCTTCCACAGCCTAGTAGTGTTAACATGCAGTGCACAGAACATAGAGCAGCTTTTAATACACCTAGAGCTGCCAGCCCAGGTGAGAGCTCTTTCTGAGTAAAGAACAGCACATAGCCATAGAAAGAGCTTTCCCCTGCCTTCTAGGAGATGTTATTCTAACAAAAACCCCAATATATATTAATAAACATAGTAATAATAAATAAAATACGTAATAAAGCAAGCTATGCTTTAGAAGGAGAAAGGTAAAATGACCTGCCCAAGATCACTGTGCTGGGACAGAGGCAGGAGCTTCTCTGAGGTCTCAGGAGCCTTTAGTCCAATGCAACACTTACCTTAGTTACAAACGCACCCTTTCTAGACACTTTTCTTGGGAAATAAGTACTGACCCCTAGCAGATAATAGTTTTCCACTGGCAGTGCACTGATGAACTGACATGTCATGCACTGGATGCAAGGTTTTCCCAGTGTTCACTTTATGCTGCATATTATGATAATAAAACCTGTGACAAAACAAGTCCTTACTGTATTCTGTGTACTTGGCTGGTTTAGATAAGACAGTAGCTGAGTTTTTTATTCCCCCTTTCTCTTGGTGGGTAGTGTCACCAAGCATGAAGGGGACACGGTACTGGCTGAATACTACCTTGTGTATTCAGATGAAAGCCCTACAAGAAGAGCACGCAGCAGCCCTCTGCTTTGCAAAAGCCAAAGAAGTACACAGCTCCACTGATCTCCCTGAAATGCTTGAGACACAAAGTTTTTGACCTCAAGACGCATGTTCTATAGGGCATTTTCGGTCCAATTTAAAGCTTTCAGTATTATGTGTGTTCACATTAAACTACACAGGGATGGTTTTGTTTTCTCAGCAGACAGCATGACTGGGGCTGAATGTCTGAGGTAGGCACCTTTACTTGAAAGATGCCCTTGAAGCACAACAACTTCAGGCTTAGTCAGACCGCTTCAAATAAAATCCTTTCAGTGTAAATAGGAATACAACAGGACAATGGAAGCATTGCTCCTAGAAACCACTGCTTTCACAACCTATTCCGCTGCCAGTGGCTTCTGCAGGAGAAAAGTGGAACAAGGGCATATTTACACTTTCCTGCTCCTATTTTCCTCTCACGTGAGCAGAGAAAGCAGTTGGTCTGTACAATGGCTTCTGCTTAGGACTGCAATATTATTCTACAAAAGAAAATGTTCCAAATTTGTTCTAAATGCTTTTGATACTCTGATTCAAGAGTGTTCTTTAAATTAAAGCTTTAAACTTCCAAACTCTGCTGCCACTAGGTTTCTGAGCACTTCTTACAAACCCACATCACAGGTAACCATAGCTACCTATTTCATACTTATTTCCACACACACACACCCCCCCCACAAATGGAGAAGCTTCTGACAGCTGACAGAGCAGGAGAGGCCAGTCGCATAAACAGAGTGTGCTAGCTGATAATGGCTGGAGAAACCTGCTAAATAATCTATTAACCTTATTCACTAAATCCAGATGAATGCCAGAGCAGAGTGGATGGAAGGCAGAAATGTGGTTTCAAGAGACACATATTTCCCCCCAGCTAAAACGTCACATTATTATTACCGGCTGAGAGCATTGCTGTGTTGACAGTGAGAGCCCACAGGGTGTGAGTCAAACTGCCACTGTGCCCTACTAGTTAGGTGTATTCAGTCTGAATAGCCTTTATGTGTGTGTGTGTGGGGGGAGGTGTTCATCATTCAATACAGCCTGTCACTTTTTTATGCTTCATGATGCTGAGGAGGATGCTTAAAACATAGATAACTTATCCAAGAATGTATATGAAAGGTCCATATGCTCCTTGAGTGTATGGAAACAACAGCTAGTCACTTTGCACTGGTAACGGAAGGGACAGCTGAGCACTGCCCACTGCACTGGGGTGCATGATCTGTCCCCTTCCGTGTTCCTCTGTACTTTCAGCTCAGCTCCATCTAGACAGTAACACCGACTTCATGGAGATGTAGAAGATGAAGAGGATGTATAACAAGATGCAACTGAGAATTCCCATCCCTGGCAGTGTTTAAGGCTAGGCTGGACAGGGCTTGGAGCAAACTGGTCTATTGGAAGGTGTCCCTATCCATGGCAGGGGCACTGGAACTATATAAGATTTAAGGTTTCTTTCAACCCAAACCAGTCTGTGATTCGATGATTCTAGGTGGGGATAATGCATCCAAGGCCAAGTTTTGACAAGCCCTCATATTACTTTGTTATAGGTTACTTACACAAACTACAGCATAATTCTACCCTTAAAGTATATGGACTCAGATAATTATGGAGCACTGACTGCAGTAATATTCTGTGCTATATATTGGTTCATTTGTCCTGCAAAGTGGATCTGCAGTTTTACTAAGGGATCACAATCCTACACAAAGAGGAAAATACTTCTGAAGTTGTAAGTGCTTAAAAGGAAACCTTCATTATGTCCTCAAAAGAAAGCTGATTCTTCTTTTTGCCTAGATCCCAGAAACACCTGAATGTGATTTGGCTCAAGATTTCAAAAGCCAAATTAATTTTGAAGGTGAATCCAAGCGCTGGTGGTTTCAGTTCCCAAATCTGAGCAAGTTAGAACTGTTTCAATTGATCTCTGTACACTTTCCAGCTCCAGCAAATACTTCAGTTACAGCTCCGTTTTTGTCAAGCTGTCTCTGGAGCCATGGATGCCATGATTTATTGAAAAAGAAAGAAGGCTCATGACTTTGACATCTCAAGATTTGAGCATGTGGGTGGGTGAATACATTGGGAATGTTGCAAGCTGCTGAGCTGAAACAGGTGACCTGAGGAGAACAAAGAGGAATCAGGGCAGGTCTATTTCCACTGATACTAACATTTCAAGTGTCTTAAGACTCAATTCCTGATTCACTGAACATAAAGGGAGTTTTTCCCTTAATTACAACCAAGGCAGGTTCAAGCCTTCAGTCAGTGCTGCTACCACTGCACAGCAACCAGCTGGAGCATGCAAAGCATGATGGAGAGGTTTCCAGCCACTGACAAAGTAATTCACTGGGGAAGCAAAGGAAACCTAATACCCTGGGCTTCTCTAAAATCCCAAGCGTCTTTGAGAAGACTCCTACCTGACCTTTCTTCCCAGGTAGGAACCCAATGCCTTTTTGTCTCACACTCTAAATTACAGCCATGAATTTGTCTATGACTTACAATGACAAACTGCTAGCCCTGGCTGTGGAATATGAGTGGGGCATTGCCTGGATTAGCCAAAGGCATTTTAAGAGGAATCAACTTCTTCTTGCAACATGTGACCAAGACATTCTGGGGACTGGCTGCTATCAACCTGCCTAAGAAGTTGTTCCCATTCCTCCTGTGGCTCTGCAGCAGTATTTCCATGCTCAAACTATTGCTCCAGCACTGTTGACTTGCCATGTAGCCACAACTGGTTTTCCTAAATCACCATATAGACACATGAACCTTCTTTTTCTTAGTATTGAAATGAAAAGATTCATAAGCGAAAGGGTCTCCTGTAGTAAAATAATTTCAATGAGTAGAAAAGTCTCCTGTTGATTTTGGTTCATTTGGACCAGATCCAAACATATGAGGAATCTCTGAGCACAACAATCTCCACATGTCTCTTGGCTGGAATGTTTCGGCCTTACCTCTGTCTCTTGGCTGCTTCATTCACAGTTACTTCCCTCCCTCTTTTAAACTGCCTAGATATTTCAAAGCCTCAGATGTAGAAACTCACCATTTCCCCAAGGACCAAATCATGCTGCATTTTTTTCTCCTCTTCAATTAAAACTAAGTGTCACCAGGCTTAAAACATTTCTGTATCTTCACTTAAACCCACTGATTAAAACATAGGCATAGGCGCAACATGACTCCCAAACAGAAATACCTTTAAAAAGGTAGTTACAGTAGGGTTCTTTAGAAGCAAGGCAAGGAGAATCAAGCTGCCACTAAGGAAAGCATAAAAAAAAATCAGGTCAATAAATGCTGCACAGTTGCCACGTAATGGACTGTAATGGAAGGAACTTCTCTTTTCTAGAGGCACTGAGATCACACACAAGTACCTATCAACTAGCACACACAGCACAGGTTGTATGTGCATCTCCAATCCCATGTTCTGGAAATATTAGAATTCATGTATAAATTTCTAGCCAAGCACGTATGGAATGAATGGTACTAACAGCTTCTCAGCATCTACACTGCATCTGCTAAGAGTCACACCAATAGGCTAGGATGGGATGCAAAGGCTGCAATTCTGTTCTATCGGAAGAGCTCAGATATGGCCATTCCCTGTTTTCATTTGAATTGACATTTACTTTTTTAGGGTTTTTTTTTTGGACACTTCATGTACTTTTAGCTTGGCTATTGGTGATACTGGGATTGTGCATATTTATCTTTCAATTTGTTCCTCTCTAATAATTTTTGATGCTTTTGACTGTTTCCAGCCTGATTTGTCTCAAAAGTTTTGCATTCTTATGAGTTTCCTGAAAGCAGATAGACAAGGAGAGGAGAAAGACTCTAACAGTTTTCCTGCTATTGTGATCACAGTCTTTCCTGGGCACTAGAGACTCCACATAAGACAGAGAGATTACTGAGGATACTTTAACTAGCACTAGGAACATATTAAATTCCAGATAACCTAATCATGAGACATAAATCATAGGCAACCAGCTCTTGGTAGCTCTACTACTCATAAAACTGCTTTTCTAAAGAGTTCCAGGGGGCCTCATTGAGCACAAATTCCATGAAGTTCTCCCAGACAAAAAAATGCAGCCTTATTTACATACACTTTGCTAGACCTAAACTAGGGCTTGGAGCCTCTACTCTGGAGAGCTGCAGACCAGCACACAACTACCCATGGGATGCTCAATCCTCTTTCCCTTGAGTTGCTGAAGTACTCTGCAGCCACAGAGGCACTGGTTATGGGGTCAGAGAGAGCCTTTCTTCAGGAAAACTACTGAGTTTTGTCCTTTGCAATGGAATTTTCTGTGACACAGCCTCATCCAGCCTAAAGACTACCTGACCTCAAACTTACAACTGCTACGGTCACATAGCAATTGATGGTGTGTCCTATGGATAGTAGGTGCTCAGGAATGGGGAAGACACAATCAAGCAGTTTCACCTCACTATGAGGCTGCAAGCACAGAGTAGGTCATGCATCTTAGGAAAGCCCAAGCTGGCTACATGTTGCAAAGGCCAAGGTTGGATGTAGTGTAGCTCTTTTAGCCTCACACTGAACATAGATACGGAGGTAGCCCAGGTCTTAACCTGGAAATTCTACGGCAGCAAGTCAGGACACTGCCTCTGGACCAGACTGGTAACTCCTGTATGGCTCTCTTTGCACCACACAGTCCCACTTGCATGTCACGGATTCCCACTGACCTGTATATTCCTGCACCAATCTTCCACTCTGCAGTGGGGCTATGAGCTGTAGAGCTTACCCTGAAGCAATGATGACATCCCCAGACAACAAAAAGGCTTCTTGAAGCTTAACACAGATTAATTCACTCCTCTACAAGGACCTCAAAGCCTCTTTAAAAACTAATGGAAAGCTCACTCTGAACTATAGAGGGTTTGAGATTAGCTAATTTTGGGGGAATTAGGTACCTTCCAACACTGTGCCCTGTCTGAACATCCCGAGGTGTCACACTGATGCTGCAAGTGCACTGGTATCCTGCTCTAACACAGAGGCAGTACCACTACATGTACACCCAGGACAAAAAGACATGGCTTTGTTACACTTTGCTGTCTTACCACTGGGATGCTGGGTGGCAAAAGAAAGGGGAAGAGGAGCAGGCAAGACTCTCTGAGACAGTCTGAAGGCAGGTTTTCTATGGCAGTCTCCCACATGGACTCTCAACTGTTTAATAATGTGGTTGAGCCTACAGTGTCTTTTTTTTTTTCCTTTAGCAGGATTACTAATCACACTCTCATCTATCTCGATGCCTATTTTTATGAAACTCATACAAAGATAATATCTTTGAGACCTTTTCTCCCCTGTCAAATCTGAATAAATTCAACCAACATTTGAAAAGTTATTGCAAGGGAAAGTGAAGGCAGACACAGAGATTGCAATGAGGCTCATTTCCATAGGAAACCAGGCTAGGGCCAGAAAGTTTGAGGAAAACTCAAGCCCTGAGACACTCAGGAAAAGGAAAATAGCTTCCCTTCCATTTTTTAAAGGAGATTTAAAAGAACCATCCAGCCCTTTCCTGAGGGGGAAAAGCCTGAACTATATAAATACACTTTGGGCCTCATTTTATGGATGGCAAACCTCAAGGAGCTGATGCTTCTCATCTGCTTCATCTGAACTGTGAGCTGTTGTTCAGAAGAGAGACTGTACTGGAGCATCTTTGTACCCCAAACTGGACCCACTGGCACCTCTAGGATGGCAAGCTTGGGCAGGATATATTTTTCTTATTTTCAGGGATATCTTTCTGATCCTTCTGTAAGTGCAGCAATACTGTAATTCCCCAGAAGCCAGACCAGAATTAAGTCCCTCAGTACTCCAGAAGGTTCACCAATACACATATACTATGGACAGATTTCATGCCTTGCTATGCAGTGGAATTACAGCCAACGTAACAGACACAATACTGCCAACCTAAAACACTGAAAAATCAAGGTAAATAAAAAAGATATTTACCTATTTACTTACTATATTCTGAAGTGAAAAACCCTTCAAGGGTCTGTTTTTATAAGGGTATACTTCAACTCTGTGTGCAGGGTCAACCATTCTTTTGCTTTAAATGAAAGCAGAAAATCTCACAGTCTGACTGGAGCTGGAGTCTACAGAATGTCCTGAGGAATGATGGTTTACTCCACAACCGCTGGCAAGATGGTGCATGTGTAAGAAGACTTAGCTAGAGAAACATCCCCAAACATCTGACTCTCAAACCTCTTCCTGAAAGGTCTAAAAGTTTAGTTCATCTTGACATCTATTATAATTTCTACTGCAGTATTCATACTCTCAGTTTATAATGTAAACCTCCCAGGCCCACAGCCCAGGCAGCCTTCATCCACCAACCAAAATATAATCCCAGACCAATATTCATGTGTGTGTCCCATACAATAGAGTCTTGGTATGTGTTGAACAAACAACAGGCAAATCACAATAAGCAACTGACTTTAGCAAACACTGAATGTTTTGGAAACATCACACTGGTTTTTTAAGTAGGAAGTTACTTTTCTGATGGAAAAATTAACAATGGCAAAGGAGAATGGACAGTATTATTCCAGGAGCTATATGAAACAACATGGAACCAGCTTTCATTCAGTATGAGAGTGAGAAAAGATTCAGTCTGGTGAATGGATTAGATGGCTGAAGCTAGAGAAGCCGCCCCAGGAGCCCAGCCAGGAAGCTCAGGTATTTCCTGCAGGGTCAAAAAAGAAGCTCGAGAAAGGAGAACTGCCTGAATGCCAACTGGATGCTCATATGAAGCTAAAGGATGCGCTAAAGTGACTTTTCCATATATTCCTAAATCAACTAACATTCATTAAACAAAAACTTGAATACATAATCTCTTTGCTAGGCTTATGAAGACAGCACAACAGATCTCAATTTCAGGCTGACTGGGTAAGCTGGTAGTTACTGGTGTTCAACTTTAGCACACCCCTGCAGTTCCAAGGCAAGACCATGAGACACTGTTCTTGGGAGAGGGGGACAAGAATACTTGTCAGAAACAAAAGGGACAACCACTTGAATACAAACAGCCTGAGCTGCCAAAATGTATGGGATTTCTCCAACACAAACCCAGATCTCACACTGAAAATTACACAAGCAGGGCACTCTTAATCCCTTTCCCCCATGTTCACTGACTCTCCCACCCTGGGCACCTAGACTCGGTCTGCCATACTGCTGTGTCCTCTACAGCTCCCAGCCTGCTTATCCTGTGCAGGGAATCAGTCCCTTGGGAAAGGTGAGAGCTAAAGAACTGGCAAATAAAAGGCAGGGGTTCTGTTCGGAGCATAACTAGAGGGATGTGGTTCAGCAAAACCACCAGAAGAGATTGTTCCCAGGTGAAAAGAAAACCAGCCGAAAATGGAAAGAGAGACAGAAGAAAATGAATTTACAAGCACAGTGTTCTCAGGTCAGGTCATTTTGAAGGAAATGATCATGTCTTCTCTTGCAATTAGCCAAGCACTAGAATCAAAGCTATACTACTTCCACAGTTGCAATGTGTTTACTCTTCTGGGTTGTGATTTTTTGTATGTCTAATGCAATTTTAATACTTTTATCTTTTAAGACAGGACTTGGCTCAGCCAAAATAATCACTGTTTTAACATTTTTCTCTTAGGCACTCAAACTAGTTCTGTCCATTAGTGCAGAAACAGCAAACATCCCCAGTCCATCATTAGTTCCTACTGGTTTCATTATGAGAAAGCAAAAAAATATCTCTGTGGAAGATTTGTGCATAATGACACTGTAAATACATATCTTAATGCAAAGCTATAAAGTACAAATCAGACAAGTCAGATTCTGGTAAAGATCAGCTCTAATTTGGTAGGAACTTAATTTTTCACTCTGCCAAGCCATTCTTATGCTGCTCTAAACCCACTGAAATTAACTGCATCACATCTGCCTGCAGAAGAATGAAGCCTTTAAAACTGTCCTAACAATGAGTTCAAACCTTATCCCCATATCTTAATCTGCCAGAGTTCAGGGAAATGTCAGCTCCAAATGGTGTAAAGACCTATTTCTATAATGAGCATGATCTGGGATTCCAACTCCAAACAGCTCTTCAACATGGCGGAAGTTTTGTTGGGGATCTGAACGTGGACTCATTTCTAGTTCGGGCCAGTTTCTTTAGCTACTTTCACAACAGAAGCCATATCAATAAACCCACTGCTTGAAGACCACATCTAGAGTAACAGAGGTCTAAAGCTGGATGGGATTCTCGAAGTTATGAACAGATTAGGAACATTTTGACTGACCCAAGGGCTTCTGATCTCAAACTGAAGCACACAAGCCACAACGTAAGAACTGCATGTCCACATTTCTCAAATGGAATAAAGTTCAGCACGTGCATATATGGCACCTCAGAGATAGCAAGTTTGCTGTAAACTAAGAAATTCAGGAAGCTTAAGGTGATGTGGATGAAGGCACTACACATATATATCCAAATGTGAAAAGAGAATCAGTGACATAAATGCTGTGATATATCACATTTCAAAGTGGTTAGATTTAGCTAAGAGATGTTAATGTGAGGACTGTAAACCACAGTATTGCACAGAAGTCTAACAGTTCCTTTTTGAACCTTGGAAGAGGCAACATGAATGACCATAATTAACATGCAAAGCCACATGATAAAGATACAAACGGAAAGGATTTTTGTGTCCATTCCTTATCCAGCTCAGAAGCTTTCTGGCTGGCAGTTACCCTTGACTTCAATTCATTTGCTTCCAACCATTAAGTCCTCCAATAGTGGGAAATCGATGTGATTAGACAAACAGAGAAGAAACTCCAGGGATCTTGTTAATGGTCAAAGTTTCCTGCTTACTCATGATTATTTTAAACGCATACCAACAGAAACAAATAGGACAACAAGAACACTTGGCATTCACGCTAATAATACAGTCAAGCAAAATCAAACCACAAATTAAAGCAAAACCAGGACTAGAGAAACAGGTTCTTTTATTAAAAGAAATTAAATTTTCTTCTACTAGCCACCAACTTATTACTTCCTACAACTAACAACTGCTTTTACCAGGATATTATATTTGGTCATATCCTCATTACATTATATTCAGTTCAACTACTGAACGATCTAACAGGCATGTTATTTAGATGTCATAGAATCTTTTTCAGATTGTGTGCAGTTCTGGTGTCCTCAATATAAGAAGGACATGCAGCTGTTGGAGCAAGTCCAGAGGAAGCCACGAGGATGATTAGGAAGCTGGAGCACCTCATGTATGGAGACAGGCTGAGAACATTGGGGCTGTTCAGCCTGGAGAAGAGAAGCTGCGTGGAGACCTCAGAGCAGCTTCCAGCGTCTGAAGGGGGCTACAGGGATTCTGGAGAGGTACTCTTCATCAGGGACTGCAGTGATAGGACAAGGGGTGATGGGTTCAAACTGAAACAAGGGAAGTTCAGGTTAGATATAAGGAAGAAGTTCTTTACTGTGAGGCTGGTGAGTCACTGGAATGGGTTGCCCAAGGAAATTGTGAATGCTCCATCCCTGGCAGTGTTCAAGGCCAGGTTGGACAGAGTCTTGGGTAACATGGTTTAGTGTGAGGTGTCCCTGCCCATGGCAGGGGAGTTGGAACTGGATGATCCTAAGGTCCTTTCCAACCCTAACTATTCTATTATTTGTGTAACAGAAAGGGAAAAGCTTCCAGCACGTATCTTTGCTGATTAACTGATTCTAGCAGTAGTATCTGGAGCAACAATGAGCATTCCCAGTAAGTCATTGAATAATTTTTTTCATATATATATATACACACATATATATACATACACACATGTATATATGCACAGACAGAAAACTGAATATGAAATGTTTACTGTGATAATGAAGATTTCTTGAGAACCTGACTTGGCATCAATGAAAAGACTTTTCAATGCCCATGGCCTTTGGATTAAAGTGCGTAAAGTGAAAAAAGCTAGAGAGCTGCTGAGGAAAAGCATAATGTACCTTCACAGTGACCTTCAAATTCTGCTTAACCATCAGGTTCAGCTTTCACAGATCAATATTTGAAAATATACACCCTCCAATTCTGCACTGCTGCTGGATACTTGCTGCCAAGTCCTCATCGGATTTTGCCTTATGGAAATTATCACCAAGCTTGACTGTATCACCAGTGACCAAAACCATCCAGAGGAATTGCTGTGTAAGGAAACAAGCATCTTCACTGCTTTTGGCATCTCTTCTGGCTACCCAAATTATATTTGGACTGTTTATACTTGGCCTCTACCCCTTTGGCAAACACTTCAGGAACACAGGCATCACGAAACTTAAATCCCTACTGGATAGGTACAAGAGCCCCAGGTACCGATCATGTCTGCCTGTTACTGCAGTGGTACCACACCACTTCCTTTGGCTTCACAAGATGGAGCCAAATCAGACCTTCAGCCACTTCTGCTTCTACGTGAAGCCCAGCTGGCGGTCACTAATGGACTGAAGAAGAACCTCTTGACCCGAGTTTCACTTCAGGCCTCAAAGCAAGCCTGAGCAGGAAGGCAAAGTCTGGCAATGACTAAAGGGCTATGATCTACATGGAGGCTCACTGGTGTCGGGCAGGGTAACAGCTTAGCCTAGTAGGACTACGGCTGGATCTGCTAGTAAGGACTAGAAAAAGCATGTCATTAAACGGATGTTTTCTAACAAAAATTGATCTCTACAGAAAATGGGAGCTCTGGTAGGCCTGACCACCTCCTGGCTGAAGCTTTACTCTCCTTCCTGATCCCAATTAACTATGCTCTATGATCAAAAGGCTGGTCAGACCCAACACCCAGGAATCAAACAGAAGACATATGATTGCACTTCCAGCGTGAATATAAGACCAACTGAAATCGTGGAATAAAATCCATCTCCTACTGGACAGAAACCTAAACTCTGCAGCCCAGATTGATTTCTGGATATTACTTTTCATGGGAAGTGGCTGACAGAATTAATATAGAGACTTACTACAGAAAAGCAAGAGTTTGTACAATGAGACCACCAAAAATGGCCTTGAACTGACTGCTTGCCTGTATTTCAAACAGCCGCTCACCTCTTTCCATGGGCACCCTTTTTCACAAAATCTAGTGAGGCTGTACACAAATAAGCAGTGACTGAGAAAGCTGGCATAGAACAAAACTTAAAAGCTATTACTTCAGAAACCCTGAAGCCTGAGGTATCAATAGAAAAGGACTGGTTTTTAAAGACATAGTTATAAACAGCCCACAGGTTTTCAGCCATAGAGAAAATAGGCAGAAGAGGGGCTTCCATGGCCTTATTTGTAAGTATATTTACTAAGGTACAACAAGTTGGAAAATTGTAACTTTCTTTTAATCTTTCTCTTGTAAAGTTGGTTTTTCTTTCGTACTTTATTTTTAGCCTCTAGGGCTCATGACTGATTTTGAGCAACATGAAGAGCATTGGCTTGCCTTGTGGCTATCTGCTGGACCGTACAAGGAACTCTTTCCCTTTTCTAACACACAGCTACTGTGAAGATACACCAGAGTAGGGACTATCTAACATTTAAAACATTACCACTCTGCCCCTTTCAGCCAAGGAATCCCATCCATATGGAGTGGAACTATGGGTACAATAAGCAAACTACACATGTGCTAGTAGGATACGGGTGTTATACCGCTCTGGGGATGCCCTGCACACGGCACCAGACACCTGCCTGATGAGAGATGCAACCACAGCAAGTACCTCCTGAACAGTATTTCCCTGCCCACTGCCATTTCACATGGGGCTTTTTGGGTGCTTTTGAGCTGCTATTCACCAATGGCAGATTTCACAGATTTCCTTCCAAAACAAGCATGAAAATGGGGAATTTAAAGGTCAAATAAGCCATCAGGAACAGTAATGGGCCAAGAATTACTGATTCATCTCAAAGGACCTCCTCTTCTCCCCTTGCCCCAGTTCTGATTGGGACCATGGTAATTGCACTGTTTAGCGGGAGGGGTCCTCACAAGCCCTGTTGTTAGCTTTCTGGGGATGAGTGGCAGAAGGAATCACTTCAGCTATTAGCAAACAAAAAGAGCTGCCAGTTCTCACAGGGCTCGTGAGACCCACCCGAGCTGCTCTGTCCCCTTCCTTTGCTCGAGTTATTTGCAGGCTGGCTGGCAGAAGAATGCCATCAATGTTTGCTAGCTGCTTATAAAACATTTGTCCAAAGGGAAAGAAAGTGTGATCCCTTCACCTCTTCCCTGCCACTGCCCCCCTCAGCCCAACCAGCCATTCAGCACCTCGGCTGCTTGCTTTCCTCTCTCCCGCCCCTCTGTCTGCCTCTCTGACTGTTTTTTAAATCCCCTTTAGTGTGTTTCTTTAACGCATTGTCACACATTTTAATTCCATTCTTAGTCTGTCAACAATTAACTCTGCCAGCTAAACAGAGCCGAAACTGCTTGCAGTTGGCAGCAAAGATCTACTGAAGTGGGGGGTACTGTTTTTTCAATAGCAGGCTTTCATGTAAAATACTAAACTGTAGTGCAGTCTTTCTATTATAGACTGTGATTAAACTGTACTCCCCTGATAGACTTATAACCATGATTTCCTACCAGCTGGCCTGGGAAATTATTTCTGTACTTCACCCAACAGAGCTGTTATTTAGACAGCACACACCAAAAAATGCACATTCACATTTGCAGTGCCCATATCCGGAACACGCCGCAGCTCCAGCCGGGGGCAGGTTGACACAGTGGATGGCAGCACCCAGTAGCAATGAAGCTTCCAGGAGCCAAGCAATTCCTGCAGCCGCCGCCTTCTTCAATCGTATTTAATTTTCACATATTCCCCATGCCAGGATGTCCTCCTCCTTCCCTACCACACCCCTGGTTGTAGTAACCTTAGCTTTCTTTCCAAAAGCCTTTCTTGACATCCTCCCTTTCAGAGCGAGTGGTGCTCAGCTTGTTCTGCTAAAATGACTTCCAAGCAGAGTCAGAACAGAGAACCTGGTCCTTTGCTAACTCTCTTATTTGTCAGATTTATTTCATCCCATAAAAAGAGAACAGTACAACATGTTCTTCAGGGCACAAAACTTAAATGGGCTTTGTACTTCACTTGCAGCATTCATGAAGTGAAAACAGAAAAGCAGTAGCAGGTAGTGCTAACAGATTACAGGCCAAAGGAAATGAGATGTGGAGAAGGAATAAGCTCCAAGCAACTGTTCTTAGCTTTGGAAACTGAAAGCACAGCATATGTTGTCTTTATTATTCTCCCATCCTGGCAAAGAAGCAACCCCCTACTCATCTGCAGCAAGAATGGGACAAGTTTCCCTCTGTATCAGTTCTAGGTCTTTCCACATGCTTCCCTCCTGCCTGTGGCTGCGCATGCTCTGCTCCAGCCTGCCTTCAGCGACCTGTTACAGGCGTGTGAGTCACACAAATGATTCTGGATTCCCCTTGTGTCAGAAGAACAGTAACCACCACCTTTCTGAACTGTTCCAGCCACCTTAGGTGACGTAGACTTGAAACCAACACAAGCACTGCAGTGACAACCACAGGGGGTGACCTCTTCAGACAGCACAAGCACAGCAGAAGGGGACTGTGTCCCCCAATACCTCTGCCTTGGCTGTTGGGGTTGGCAGGTCAAGGAACAGTGCAACCATCATGCAACAGGGTGGTTGCATGTCTGCTACCACCCACAGCAACACCACATGTGCTCTTTTGCATGCTCCACAAGTGGCAGTAGTACAAGGGATCATCACATTCCCCCAAAACATCGCTTGTACATCTTTAATATGGAGATACTGAGGTCTTCAGAAAAAGAAAAGGGGGGAAGAAAAATCTGTAGAAGACATGGAAATGAACTCATGCTTTTAACAACAGAGAAACGACAAGGTGTGTTGCTGCACAGCAATTGTCTGTGGATGCCTCTGCTCAAGGTGAAGGGCTGTAAACCAAACCCCACAATGACCCATGGAATAGCTAGCAAGGGTCACTATGTGAGGCAGACCTAGCTCTAACCAGAGAATAAAAAGACCCAAACCTGCAATTGTAAAACTTAACACTTACTTGTCCGGACCTTTTCCTAATACTGCCTTTTCAAACCTCATTGTCTTAGTTCATGCTGATTTGGCAACAGAAGTGTTAAAGACATCTGTGGTGACCCACATACATGTGTGGAACAACACAGAGCATTTTCTTTTTCTTCCAGGTTTCTTTTCCTCCAATGCAATTGTATAGTAACACAATATGAATGGGGAGGGTGAGTACTACCTCTAGTACTATCTTGCAATCAATTTTCAGTGTGTATAAGCTTATTTTGTAATACAAATGCAGAAGCCATTTCTCCGACAAATGAAGACGGGGGTTGTTTTCACATTATGTACCTCATGCTTAATTTTAGGTCTCGTATTTTGTAGGTGCATTTATAAGCCTTATTTTCAGTGCTCAGACCTCTCTGTTTTGCCTCTGGCATTCAGAGGTGGCATGGTAGAGACCAAGGACAGGGAAGAAAGGGAAGATAGCACTGTTTGCTGTTACTTTCATTCTGCTCCACTCCCTTTCCCAGATGAATGCAGTAACTTTCACTGCCACTTTGTCGGTGAGACAGAAATATGCAGCATCAAACATGCTATGCTAAAGCGCTGTCTGGGATATGAGCTGAGGGAGCCTGAGCCTTTGCTTGTGTCAACAGCATCTTTCACATCTCAAAGGCATGGGGAGATGAAGGTCACTAAGGAAGAGCACTGGAATCAACACAAACCCAACTGACAGTGTTTTGCTTGAAAGAAAAAAACTGATCCTCTTTTTTATTTTTTTCCCCTCATTTTTGGCCAAAAATAATAGGAAGGAAATATCTATTTAAAATTATCATACTGCTAACAGCCACTCACCCCCAAACCACCTGCATCCTTAAGACAACTATAGTCCTGTGCCTCCCCAGTAGCTTAGCAGCGTGAATGCTGCTGATGCACTTGCCATTTCTGGCTCTCTGCAGCACTGAGTTCTAGGGCTGGAACTTGCTTTGCCCTCCCTTTAAAGCCACCTTGCCAGCCAGGCATTTGTTGCCACTGGGAAAGATCTCTGTATGAAATACCAAGTGGCTTAGCAGAAAGTGATGGGGACAGAGAGAAATGCACACTCTGAGTCTGATCCATGCACCATACCACCAGTGAGGGGCAATCTGAATGAGCTGGGCATCAAACTCCAGCTGTTTCTTTTTCCTGTGTGCATGAAGGGGAGTTTTGTTTTGAGATGAGGCTTCAAATACGTCTGCTTTTAAAAGACATAGTAGATGGCTTCCCTTGGCAGAAATACTTACTCCTATATTATTTTACTTTCATTACACTTCTATATTATGTAGGTAAGGACTCCCCCCGGCATGATACAGAGGGGAATATGAAACACAGAAGGGATTAAGAGGCCTGCAGAAAGCGAGACAGAAAGTCCATGGGTGAATCAGGAACACTGCTTCAATCTTCTGCTGTTATCACTGTCTGAATACATCCTGTCCTTACAGGGCACTACTATGTGCTCTTAATACAGCACAATGTTAACACCATCAAATCAGCAGCAGGGATATTGGTCTTCTAAAAGGACTGGGAGTTTAGTCACCTCCCTTATAACAATCGGCACAATAGCTACTTGAAAATAGCTGCAGACACATTCAGAAGATGGTAAATCCCACCACACTATTTCAGGAGAAGGTGAGATCAAGGCTAATAAAGAAACAACCCAGGACATTGATTTTTCAGGTTTACAAGACATTTCAGACAGCTGGCTCTGTGGAATCTGGCATCTAGTAAGAGTTTAGCATGGAAATAATCTACAGTCTCTGCCACATACCCAACTTCAGTATCCATGGAAAATTTTTATGATGGGAGTGGGGGTTTGCTTTTTTTTCATTATGAAATTCTTTATTTGCCACAAAACTAGGAAGAATAAAGTTACGCTCTAGATAATGTTGTCTATAATTTCCCTTTTGTCCTACATTGCATTCTCCTGTAAGATCTGTGCTGACTGGGATTCCACTGCTAGAAAAGGCATCTGAACTGGACAGCCAGCCAGGGATTCCCAACCAGAATCACAGGCACTGCTGTACCACTAGACAGAGGATGAATATTAAAACTCAGGAGAAATAATAAACCCTCTGGAATATGTGCCAAAGTAAAGTTAACCTTACTTGTTCCTTAGACAGGAAGATAGCAAAGAAACACGCTTCCAAGACAGCTCTGTCATCAGGGCTGTGTCCCAACACTATTTATGCCACACCATCATGGCCCTTTTCTGCTCCAGATTAAAGGAGAGCACATACAGCCTCCAGACACAAACTCAGTCCTTTGTACATTCTCCCCTGAAGGAAAATTCCCACTGCAAAGACATGCCAAGCTGCAAAATAGTGGGAGTTTGGAATACTTGGTTCAGACAGTAGAAACCTGCAGTGCACACTGGAACACGACACTGAACAGCAGTTCAGCAACGTACCACTGTGGTCATGCAGGCTAACCACATACTGAGCTGTACAAGCAAGAAATAGCCAGCAGCTTAAGAGAAGACATTATTCCTCTCCACTTATTTGGAATGGCATATGAAACCTCATGTGTCTCTCTGCAGCTCAATAGAGATGTCCACAGATCAGAGAGTCCAGCAGAGGACTGCTAAGATGGTCAGGGGAATGGAGTAGATAAAATACAAGGAACGGTGAGGAAACTGGAGTTTGTTTACCCTGGAAAGGAGGTGGCCAGTGGGGGAATCTAACTGCACACTTCCACTGCCAAAAGGGAGGTTAACAGAGACAAGAGGTAAGTGTCCTGAGGCAATAGGCACAACTTGCAAGAAGGAATTTCAGACAGGCAGAAGGAGGCATCAAGGTTATTCTCATTTCTGCACTTGCTACCTTTCCCTTGCAGACTGCCTAACTGGTGAGATAAGGGAGGTCCAAATGTTTACTCCATTCACTTAATCCCATTTTCTCATCCACAGAATGTCCATCAAAAAATGAGAGGGGAAAAAAAAAAGACAAACATACAGAGCATAGCCCTCTAAACTTCCTTCATGTGTAACCAACACAGAGCTGGGAAAGAAACTGTCCCTCTTTCTGGGACTACCTGTGTGTATTTGTCCCTCACAGTCAGTGCGAGCCGGTGTGGCATGGTGCTGTCAGTCTGCCGAAGACCCCTGAAGAAGGATACTTCTTATCTGCATGGCTACCTATTTTTAACAAGTTTATCAGATGATTCAAAAGAAGATATTACCTATCCCTTCCCAAATCCTTCTCCTTGTAATTTGAGCCATTATGGACATTTCTTTTGAAGTACAACAATCCTGGCTGCAAAACAAGGAGGAGGAGAGCTATCATGGTCAAGGAACCAAGCAGGCTTCTTCATGCTCAAGCCAGCCCTAGTATTCCATGTTTACCCACCACCTGTGATTGAAAAAGGACATCATCCTTAAGCTACAACAGCAAGCTGACTTTGGTATCATTTGAATTATAAAAAGAGAAATACTGCAACACCCAAGTTACTGCAAGTGAGGAAACTGCAAGTACATAATAGCTTCTGACACCAAGAAGTGATAGTCAGCATGTAAACCTCTAACAGCATCAGCTTATCATTCTTATTATGAATCAAACACCCACTTTCCACTTTTATGTAGTATGTTTGTGCATGATACTATCAAAAAAGAAAGACAAAGATTACATTAAATCAGCACACAGTAATGAAACACTTCACAGAGAGAACCTGTTAGAAATTTGGACCTGTTAGAGTTACTGGACTGGTCAAGTGATGGCCTACTCCCAAGAAAATGTGACCTCTGCAGTGCACTTCAGCTTTCTGCCTCTGAGGAATGGTATTTATTTGAAATATGAATATTCTGAAAAGCAATGGGGATCTCCAAAAAGCAACAACAAATGAAGTTTCTGTAACGACACTTTCAGCCTTCACTATTTGCAAATCCAGCTTCATGTAGTAAAGGTCAATCCCCTTTTCCTGGAAACTCTGCCCTGCAGCAGGACTGACCTGTGCAAAACTGTTTTTCATGACATTTGGCTAAAGACTGCAAGCTGCAAGGTTGAGTCATAGGTAAGAGGATGGGTGACTGTAGAAGTGTGTGGAGGTGTTTCTTCCAAGCTTTCCATGAATAAAAATCCCAAGACATTTCAGCAAGGCAGGCTTAGCAGCACTTGAGAATGATTCTAGGAAACCTTTACACAGAATTGCTTTCCCTTTCTAAGTTAGCAGTATTGTTCAACACAATGGCCTTCACTTAGCAGGAGTCAAGGGCCAGCAGTCTTTTTGTGATAGGTAAAAAAAGTGCCTCACAGCAGTACAAAGAGTTAAGTAGATAAAACAGTTGAAAGAGAAAATACCTGCTTGCAATGAGATGAAAGGTTTTATGCCCTGCACTTCACCTGCAACTGGAAAGAGGTCTTCTGAACAAACTCATTCAGCGCTTACAAGAAGGGAAGTGTTATGTCTATAGCTTCCTCAACTTCATGAGCTCACCTAAGCTGTGTCTGAGGTTACAGAGTCAGTATACAGGAACTCTCACTGCAACCAGGCTTGCCTTTTGTCTGTTCTACTACTGGATCTTACAGTTTCTGGGGTACAACTAACTGTCTCCTTGTCAGTAAGAGAGAGATACAAGGCCTTGATTTCACCTTATATTTTTGAGCACTTTAAGTTTTGTTCTGTTCCCACATACAAAATCCCTCAATTCAAGAAAAATGAGAGACTGAGATAACCTGGCCATTATCACAATTACACTTACGGAAGGAGACATAGCTTTCATAGCTGATATCCCCCTATACATATCTTCTGTAAAAATGCCGTAACACATTTAAACAGCATTATATGGGATATACCTTTCTCTTTCCTATGAAGAAGATGGTCTATCAACAGGCTCTATGTATAGCTAACCTGAAACTGTTCCTGAGTTTTGCTCCTGCAAATTTGAGTCATCAAATTGAGCAGCCAGTTCTGCAAGGAGTTACAGTATAAACCAGCAGCTTCATCTCAGCATTTCCCCCTCGCCTCTCTTCTTAATGGCTATACTCTACGCCCATGCATCTGAACTTTATAACTACCCCACAGAACAACTTGCCTAGTTAAGAGTTTGCAATATCTACATAAATGTCTATTAGCACCTGAGACGACACACAGCAGACAAGACTTCCCAATGAGAGGCAGAAGGCTATTAATTCTATTTAGTTGCACACCAAAAATCTACAGCAAATAACAAACATATACAGGAATGTGCACTGCCCTCCCAGAGGACAAAACTCAGAAGTAAAAACCAGGAATGACAGGGAAAAAATAGCATTGCTGAAAACCATTAAGCTTTAGAAGCAAAGATCAAATGTGTGCCTGTGAGAGGAGGGAAAAAAACCACAATAGGATCAGAGAATGCCCTGTTGTGCGTGGGATTCCTGCCATGATATGGAGCAGAGATGCTCAAATTATAAGGTTATTTTGACAATAAAGAGCATTGTGCTAGTAGGCGTTTCATAGGAAAAGCAGGAAGTACTCCCCAAATAACAATAATAATAATAATAACTTCAGGTGTCTGGCTGCTAGCATTGGATGTCTGCTTTTCTGGTTATTTGTTGGGCAGAAGGGGTGTCTACAATATTCATGGATAAAAGAAGTAACCTGTAAGAAGTTATCATTACACAGCAAATGATAGGAAGGTCAGTGATATTGACTGACTGATTAAAAATGAGATTTATCAAAAAGAAGCAGACGAATAGCTCATATATACGAAATACTGCAAATAACAGATAATGCACCAGGGGATTTATTACTAAAATCAATTTGATTTTCTAAGCCTTAGGTAATTTAGAACCTGCAAGCAAATAAGAAAAGGGCTGTTCTCCTCTAGAAAATATTTCTTCTGGCAGAAAAATAGGAAAAAATAAAAAAAAAGAGGAAAAACCTGCTAAACATTCTCCCCACAGAAACCAAAACAGAAAAGGAAATGGGAAAAAAACTCCAACCCTTAAGGTAGCAGAGCTCTATGCTTCATAACTTCATGTACTGCGTTGTCAACCAGACTGGCAGATATGAGAAAGCTGACAGCCCTCCAGAGGACCCCGCTGAAGCCGCTGTGCAGAAGACTGGAACGGCACAGACCTGATCCTGCATGTAATGAGACTGAGGAGAGCTGGAAGGTAAATTCCCTCCCCCAGCCGCGGGGAAAGAGCAGACAGGCTGTCTGCCAAGCCTCACATGTGCCCTTCTGCATGTGCAAACACGCATAAACAGGCATGAGCCTTCCCTCCTGGGAGGTTTTGCTTGGGGGAGGCACCCTCATGGGAAGGGGAAACCGAAATGTCAAGGTTCTGTTTGCCACAAATGTGCTGCAAAAAGGCATTAAATTATATTACATTTAGAAACAAACCCAAACCCCAGCTTGCACTCTGAGTGTCTTACTCATGAATCTAGAGAATATACAGTCAAATCGAGGAAATACTGACATATCTGTGCTCCTTTTTAATGCCTTAGGTTAAGCACACTGGAAAAGCATCATTAACTGGTGATAGTTTTAGCTGGAGGTCTTGTGCACCAGCCTGGCTGAGAATATTAGGCCTCATTAAACAAAATAATAATAAAAAAAAGGAATAAACATAGCTGCTCTAATACTCCATTCAGTTTGTCTAATTCCACTTTAATTGGTATCCATGTAACTGATCTCTTGCATTCCTTATGGAACCATCCCAGACACACGTACTTCACACAACTGAACACAGCAAACACAATCAACACTTTAATTCACTCCTGCTGATTCTGGCCCAAAAAGACTCTGGAGGAACACAGGCACATTCTCCCTGCAGGTGAGGCAATCCAAAACATGGGGCTGTGGAGGTGACTTGGAAAGTGCACAGCTCAATGTCAGATGCCAGAGCAGTGATGGCCTGTTGGTATCTAATAACTTAATGTGATCCTTGCATGAGACAACGTACCAGCACTTCACCATTTACTACAAATTCACTGCCACCTATAAAGAGCAATCAACCCCTAACAAAAATCTATGTGACTTCTCTTACTGAATGCATACTACTACCATGGTGTGGTCAGCTCTTAGCAAGTTCAGGTTTACCCTGATCCGTATTTAAAACAGATGCAGGTCATGTACTCTGAAAACCCAGAGTAAACCTGCTGAGGAGGTTGAGGGCAAGCTAAAGGCAAGCTAAAGATAGCAAGCCAAAAGCTGACACTAACAGCTGTGTGCTTGCAGCCAATGGCAAGAACTATCCTGTTATATCATCACATCATTTATGACTTAACAGGATAAAGGCTCAACAAAACAGACCACAAAGGACAACTGCCACCCTAACGCAATGCAGATGTCACATCAGTTCTACTTCAATAAAGCATTCTTATTACCAGTGGTATGCTGGTGTAAAAGGTGCAGGATGGGAACAGGTTTGCAACCTTCATGCTCCTTTCTGACAGGAATACAGAAAAGGGCCTGCTTTGCAGGATGTGGTACCACCTCCAAATATGATGAAATTCGTGAACATACAGCTGTACATTAATACACACACATACATATATGCAGAAACCCAGAGAGCATCAACAGACGACAGAAAGAGAAGGAACATATCTTATTCTTTGCATAATATTCAGAGATGTGACTTTGGGTTGTACCTGCTCTGACATGTGATCTTGCTGATTGCATTGCAAAGCGGTGGTACTTTAAGCTGCATGAATTCCTTAGGAACGGTGGTTGTGACAATAAGCAGTCAGCATCAAATGGAGATGCTGCTGGCTTGCATATTCTTAAAGGGAAGTATCTCATTGGCATTCCTTTGTGTCCACTATACCTCAACTAAAATCAGCCACTGTGCAACAATAAAAAAGACTAGAAATACCAACAGAAAAAAGAATAATTTTATAGCCTCATGCCTGTGTTGAGTAGGATATGTACGAGGATTATGATAATTCTGAGAAAATTAATAGGTATTTTACTACCCAAGTAAAAGCACAGCACATTAATAGACCATGCTGTCATTTTTTAACAACAGATAGAAAGATTATGGCTAGGTCTCTGCTTCCCCATCAAACTCTTGCAGCTGTAAGACAGCCACACCGACCCTGCTGACATTGGCTGCCAAAGCTCCGGCACCTTCTCATCCCAGTCACCTTCTTGTGAGGTTCATCTACCAAAAGTCTTTAAAAGCAGTAGAAGGAAGAGTCCTTTTATTAATGCAAAGTTTAATCTGGTAAAGAAATGCTTGAGAAAGCAAAGGACGTAAATGCTTCACGTTTCAAAGTGCTGAGCGAGACCCTTTCATTCCAATAGAGAGAGCTTTAGCAGCACTGGAGAGCGATTTGGAATAGGGAAGAGAACGGGAATTTTCACTCTTTGCTCAGCCCGAAGCACCTAAAATAGGTGACATAGCACAGGCTTTTTCCTGCACATCATGAAACTAAACTCCACAGCTTCCTCTTACACATCCATTCTTGTTCTGCTCATTTTTGCTAATGTGCCGTGCTCTCCCCTTCTGCCCTGCTGTTCTACCGTGGTGTTTCCATTTCCAGGCAGTAATTATTGACTGCATGAACTATAGCAAATCTAAGCAATCAGAATACAAAGAAAGAAGGAACAGTGCATTGGAAAGATATGAGTTATTCCTTTCAAACATCAACCTGCATGCTAATTTAAATTGCACTGGCCAGAACCAGTCTGGCCCCTGGAACTTGGTCCAAAAGGACACTCTTCTAGAATTGATGTTCCCCAGAGTGCTCTGCATGGGAGAACGGGCAATGGTGATGACCATGTTTTGACAAAGACAGCTCTTCCATCTTGTCCCCTACAATCAAGTGATCTCAGACATTCACCCTCAGCATTCCCCAAACCAATCACAGAAGTTGTAATATGCTTATCCTCTTCTCACATCCATGGCATCCAACCGGACCACCTCTTCCATACTGGAGTGTTTGGGCCATGTTGAGTGAAATTCCTGGCCTATGGAGATTATGATTTATTCCTTACCTCCACCACATGGCTCTCTGCCTTCCCTTGACTTAGCAGGTCACTCACAAATGCTGACAGTGTCTGAAGGTGGTTTCTCTCTCTTTGCTTTCCTCACAATCAGCAGATACAGGCACTTTCAAAGGACTGTTCAGAGCATGCCTCTGTTTTCTTCTGTGCGCTTACTGTCCCTCTCTTTCTCTGTTAACTAAACAGGACCAGGAGAGCTATAGACCTCGATATGAGTTACCTTTTTTGACACTTTTCTGTAATCTTCAGGAATCTGCACAGCTTTATATGCCATGATGTGACTCCCTTCCCAACTCCTCCACATTCAGGCATGCAGGCACAGACACACATGCAAGCATTCCCAAGGCTTCCTTGCTGCAGCCTAAGGGCAAATGAAAAGAGCAGCTTCATGGAAAACCCCTCTGGAACTGACTGTACATTGAGCAAAACTGCCTCTACAGCAAGCAAATAAATAAACAATGTGATCCCTAGGTTTGATTTAGACTGTAGTTTCCTTTTTAATAACTATCTGCTTTCACAGCACACTCACCAACTCAACAGAATTTAACAGGAGGCTCATACTATTTTCAGGGGACTTCAATTATGAATTAGACTGTAAACTTCTTCCTCTTTTTGTTTTTTTATTTCCTCTAACATTTTACTAAGTCGCAGTATATTCAAATTCCTCTTCAAACAGATGCATTGCTTCAAGATTTTACATCAGGGAATACCACTATTCTCTTCCTGCCTGACTCTACTGTTTTCCTCATGGCCATCAGATTACAAAAGAAAACAAAACTAAATAAACAGAACAAACAGCATGCTAAAAAAGCCCAGGCACCAAATACATTGGCTGAGATGAATCCCATGTTTCAATTCTGCAATGATCCTTCACCTTGCTACATGTAGCATATTTAGTTGAAATAAACAGAAACACTTAAATCTCATAGTTACCTCTGCCCATTTCAAATGCCCAAACACATCTGACTTTGAAACGAACTGCAGAGCTTCTTATATAACCTCCATGTTTTAGCAACAGACCCCATGAAATCACTCATTGCCACCAAGTCTCCTTATTAAAGCCTCAGGCAAGTGTAAGGGCAGTTAATTCTCTACCACCACAACTGCCTAATCCAGTAATGACTTATTTCCAAGTCTTTCTTCTATTAGATATGCCACTCCTCACAGATCAGAGTTTTCATCAAATGCTTTAGAAGTTACATCTCCAACTGATCATCCATTAGTAAACATAAAAAGTAGATACATGGGGTATAGTTACTGGCAGAAAGCTGCGTCCTAGAAGGGCCAAACAACAGGAGAGCCTTAATTTAGAAATCAGAGCCCCAGTGTGTAGGCCTGAGAAAGAGGAAATGCTGACACAGAGAATGGGCCACCACACATCCAAATTTGGCAAAAGAGGTCAGGATCAAAGTGATGCTCTCAGACTACTGCCAATAGAACCAGCTAGGCATGATGGGGAGCCAGCCAAATCTTGTGGCTTTCCACTCCTACAGACACAGAAAACAAATTCCTGGCCATTTCAGCTCCTCTGTATAACTCACATGTCAATTGGGATTGTGTTCAGTTGACTGTTTCTTTGGAGGTCAAAGTAATAACCCTACTCCCAGCTTTGGAAGAAGGCAGAGATGTATTCTGAAAATGAAAATGAAGAATTGTTGAGTTATGCCTCAGGAACTCAAACAACACTTGGTCTAAGCTTTGAGAAGGGAGACGTGAGAAGGTTTATATTTCACTTCTTGCTCCAGCAGCATCCAGGTGATTAAAATGGACTGCTATCTGTTGTCATTGTCAGCAATGTGGCTGGATCTGACTGCACCTAACAGGCCAAATTCAGACTGGATTTAGGAGGATTTCTGTGGAGGGGGAGAAGCCATTCGTGTCTTCAAAACCGGCAGGACAGAGACTGCTGCCTTAACTGTAAAGCAAAGTTCTGCATTGAAGATTTACAAGATCACCTTCAGAAAAGGATCACAGGCTTGGTTCTCAGCAGTGAATACGGTCAATAAATTATTTTGCTCATTTTATATCTAGTTTGTAAGTATATGTTTAATTATACCCCATTAGGTAAATATTTGAGTATTTATATACTTCGTATCTTTTGTGTATACATCTGTTACAAAAACATTCTGGCTTAAGTTTATTTAAATGAAGAAAGAAGACTTGCTTTTTCACATATGCAAAATTATCCTTCTATTAATATAGCCTCTGAATGAGATGGAGAATGCTACAACCGCCAAGCTCTTAAGACCCTCGTTATACATCTACAACTACCAAGCTGTTAAGACCATGGCTTCATGTAAGTCTATTTTCAGTTTTTCTGTTATACACCCAGAATCAATTCTATTTCACACAGTCCTGATACTGGTGTTCAGACTGCTTATCAACTGAAAGTTTAATATCACACAGTAACATCACTGTATGCTGTCAATGGAGTCAAAATATGAATATACTGCTAGACAGCAGGAGGATTTATTTTCATCCTCACTAAACACACACTGGCACAGATGTATGTATCTGTTGTACAGGAAGGGAGGGAGGCAGGGAGGGAAGTGAGCTTTTCAAAGATACAAAGAGAAATTAGGTGCCCAGTACCTTTCCATTATATAATATATATGTATAAGCTATGTAGAGCAAAAATATACCCATGCACTTAACTGCTTTAGAGATTAAAATATTTATATATATGAAAAACCCACAAACTAAACCCAAACCTGCCCCCCCTGGCCAAAACCCCCAGAACCTGTAACACCTACATTCTACTAGCACTTTCAAACTTTTCTGCTAGGAAATGAAGCTGAGGTGGTGAGAAGTTCCTATTTTTGCTCTGCTACTGATATGGAGAACAGCTGAGAGCAGAGATGAACACACACATACATATATATATATGTTAAGGCAGACACAGAAACAGAATTCCTTGAGTTCTTTGGTACATCACAACTTCAAGGAGTTGTGAGTATTAACTGACGTTCATGTACCCTTCCCTGTTTCGAGTGCAGCTTGCCACTCACTTGAATGCTGTCGAGCTTGATAAAAGAACAACGGTGCCTATTAGTTCCATGTGGGCTGAGCTGGAGCAGTACAAGAGCATTATGCTATTACTTTAAATTACATTGACAGGGGAGGGCTGCTGGGGTTATACGGGATAAGCAATGCTGCACAGCCACCAGTAGCAGAAGTAATTAGCTGGTGTAATGAAGAGCAAGAGAAAAGGAGAGAAGCGTTGGACAGCAGAGCGTTGTACTGTCAGCATTATCATTCTCCAAGGCTTCCACAGAACAATGCACTGCTGAGCCTCTGGTAATCTCTACACATGGCTACCCATGAAGAGAGTAATTAAGAAATGTCATTGCCTCCTTGGGAAAATACCATCCTCTCTCAACAGAATGATGATAATCTCCATAACAGCCCCATTCTCTCTCTCTCTCTCCTCTCTTTGTTTTAGTGGGGAGTAAAAATGCCTGACAATGCACTCGAAGCTAAAGGCGCTTTTGTTCTTCCTGTTGTTACACATCAACCCAAATAAAGCACTGTGGTTGAGCCAAAACAAAGCTAGATTTAGAAGCAAGCACTTGCACTCCCGAAGTCTGTATTACCAGGCAAAGCCAGATCTGCATGGCGCATCCCTACTAAAAAGAGTATTTAAAATTCAAGTATTGAGCATAAGAAGGGCAAAATCTTACAAACTCAAGTCCGCAAAGAGCAAGGCCTTTACAGGAGCTTGTGGATGGCAAACACAGAATGATCTGGTGAAAGAGGCAGTGCCAGAGTCCTTGTTCAAGGGCCAGAAAAGTAAGTCTGTGCAGGACTGCTGTTTAAGGTCTGATTGCAACCAAAAAGCAGCACTCCTGCATGGTTGGGCAGCCATCTTACCTAAGTAAAAGATCAATGCTTCCAGGCCAACATAAACAAGACAACTGCTATTTTTCCAGCACTGGGCCAGACTCATGTCACCCTTCACTAAGTGACCTTTGTATCATACCAGTTCTTCGTCAATCAGCCAGAAAAGACTGGCCCTGTTAATTGACACCATGCCTGAAAATATATACATAAAACTGACCTTAAAGGTTATAATCTATTGCTTTCTAATAAAGATTTTCCAGAGAGCTCCACAGTCTGGAGCAAAGCAGCCTGCACTGTCAGACAGCAATGCAAAGGCCATTGCCATGAGTCACTGGGGAAGCTCAAAACATCTCTGCAGTTCTTCCTCTCCCTGCCTACTAGATGTGCACCAGTGGAAATGCATGAGAGCTGAAAGATATCTTGCTTGTCACAGCTGTACCTGTATAAATACCAGAAATCCCTTTACAAAAGGTGTGATTAATTACATAAGGAAGGATTTCCAAGAAAAGTGGTTATTGCAACAGTCTGCTAATGAGGCTGATCAGTTCAAATACTTCTTTTTTCCTTCCTCAAAATTTCATTTCAGGTTGTTTACTCTGCTCTCTGAAGTTAAGCAGTTGTGCCTACACAGCTAACATACCTTTGATTCTCCAATTCACTGCACATTTGGATTGTACTGGAGGCAAATATTTGCAGCTAGAAAGTAGACAGCGGAGAGTTTAAATGCAACAATTGCTATTTCCGTTGGTCTCAGCCTGTTTCTCTGATAAAACTGAATGGATGAGATGAAATGTAAAAGGTGTCTTTGGGTTCTGTGTTACACAACGCAAAATGCCCAGGTTCCCAGCTCAGGGTTTTCAGACATGAGTACAACTCATAGTAAATACCACTACTCACGCTGTTTTATTCTGGAAACCTTTAGGCAGAAATACAACATTGATTGGTGTGTTCTGAGATTCTGAGCAATTTTTTCTCCAAGCACAATTACATACAGAATGTTGATGCCATTTTGAAGGAATAAATAAGGGAAAATAAATAAAAATTAAAAGATGTATTTTTTTTCTCCCTAGTCTGCACTGATTGTGGTAACTGTCATTCTCCAATGCAGCTTGATGGGTCTCCATTAGCTATCTCTAGCTTCCCAATTTCAAGACATTATCTGGTGATGTTGTTGGATTAGTCTGGCATTCCCCCTCAGGATACAGCAGAAATCAACCAGGTAAGTCATTAGGCAAAAGATAATCACAGTGAGGTTAAAAATATAATGGAAAAATGAATATTTAAAACCAGCTGAATACACAGTCTGGATGAAAGTGGAAGTGATTGAAAATCACAACTCCTCAAGGGCAGGTTCAAAAAGAAGGCGTAGAAAAAAGGAAGGTTTGTGTAATGGCTTTTAGAAGAAGCACTCAGTATTTTTAATTCTGAAATTGAACTATTGCAAGGATAGTAAAAAAAAAGACTAGAATCTATTAAAAGTCTAAATGGAGAACTACCTCTGCAGTAGCCACATAACCCTGCCTGATAGGGATGCAGTCCCTGCAAACGCTTGTATTAAGTTTTGGTTTACTCTGTATCTTTTCTTTGTCTCTATCTACAGCACATGACAATTGTCTTTAGCTACAGATTGGTGGGTTTGTTCAGAGGGCATTTTTTACATGATTCCTATATAACAGTATCTCCAGGTCTTTCATTTTTTTTAAGTGAAAGTTGCAGAAAAAGGTAGGTATGACAGGGACATATTCAACTGACACATACTGAAAAAGCTGCAAGGATCCTAAATCTCCTTTTGATGGAATGTACAATATAAATTCTGAAGCAATGGGCTCTCCCATTCTGCCCATTTATGTTGATCTCAGCTGTTCTGTCATTGATTTCAGTAGACCCCTGATCTTAATCCAGAAATGTCCACATGCAACAAAATACAACCATTTTTGCCTTGGATTATCAAGCCTAAAAGCGAGTATCTCATCAAGAATTTTTGTGCAAAAGCTCCTGAACCAGGTGCTGACACAACCAGCCCAGATAATACCATGAAAACTCTGGCTAACTTATTTATTTAGCTTGAAAAACATCCCAGAGATGCTTTGACTTCAAAAGATTTTCCCCGAGGGGGAATTCACTCAACACGTTTTCAAAGGGATTTACAAGTTGTCTCTACTGTTTTCACTAAATACCTGACTGAATGGGAAGATAAGACTTTATTCTCATCTTTCTGTAAAGCCACTCCATTTTCTAAGACGGCTCCCAAGGAGAAAAGAACCACAGAGCTTCAAGCAATTGGCTGAACGCTCCAGGCCCCAGTTAGACAGACTCATTTTGTGAGCTACTTTGCTATGGTGCTGTAAAATGGAAAAAGAGAGAAGGGTAAAAAATGCATGTGGTGGAGAGGGGTGGAAATCACATTTATATAAGGTGATAAAATTCTGCCTGACTCAGATCAAACGCTTGTGTCATTGCTGCCAGGCAAAATTATGGCAGATCAGTATTAACAATGTGTTCTGTATTGCAAATCTATAGTCCTTCCTCTCATATTTACTTTTGGCAATGGGTCAATACAGAATCCTTAAAAAGTACATATACGTATATGCACATAAGAGTCATAGCCAGTAATGCTTAATTTGTGTGCATGTGTGCATTTTGTTTCATTTTGCTCCCATTTGCCACGTGAACGTCTTTTCAAACACATTCATTATTGTGACAACAGGTTGAATTTGCAATTCACCATCTGCCTGAACAACATTAACCTTCATGTAACCTCGTACTATTATTGTTAGGCTTTGTCTGAAATTTAAAATCATCCTAAAATAAGCTGGGGCTCAACCCTTGCACTTAACATCATCCCTTCTATTATAAGCACAACCATCCTTCCCTAATGCAGTTGGAAACTTGCATTTGGGATTGATTTTACTTACTGAAACATGCTAGATTCTTTTAAGAGAGCACTAGTGTGTTAATAACTGCCTTGTACCATGGTACTGTGTTCGGATCCTCCTACCTCCCCACCTTTCAGAAGGTGTAACTTCCAAACAACACTGCTGGGCTGCTGAAGTATGTTGCCAAATTCCCTTTTCTCCTAGAGACAGAAGCACATGATTTGCCAACCACTGCAAGTACCACAGAGCTCTTCCTACAGAATTTCTTCAAAGGACATTGAGTTTTCACTGAAAAATACAGCCAAGTCCCTCTAGTGGGAGTATTAACACAGCTTGTGGTGCAGCCTAAGCCCGATAAGGCAGTGGGCACTGTATCCAGCACTCGCTTCTTGACAGCAAAAGTATGGAATGAGACTAAGAAAGTTCAGTAAATGACAAACATATCACACATTCACCCTACTGTTTTTGTGAGAGTATTAAGCCTTTCAATATACCCAAATCTAACCCTTCTGACAGAAAGCTGATTATTCATACACTTATAGTATGTGCACAGCTGGATAAAGGAGCAGCTTTATTACATTTAAAAGTATCTTGTATTAGAAAGAGTATTTTAAATCAAAATCTAATTCAAAAACTCTTTCCTGGAAGTATGTCACCGCTTAATAATTGAGGCCACAGCATCTCTGTGTTTCTCTTTCAGAGAATCATAGAATGGTTTGGGTTGAACAGCACCTTGGAGCTCCTCCAGCTCCAACCCCTGCTACAGGCAGTGACACCTTCCACTAGAGCAGGTTGCCCCAAGCCCCGTCCAACCTGGCCTTAAATACTTCCAGGGATGGGGCAGCCACAGCTTGGCTTGGACCACAGCTGGCACATCTATTTGCAAGTGGCATTCACTCCAAGCACCAGTCAGCCATGAGAGAGTCCAGTTCAGTAAAAATTCCCTGTCTGTGGCACATTAAGCCATTAAGCACATGCTTAAGTTTGAGCACTTGTTGAAGGCCCTTTCCTCAATCACACCCAAAGTCAAAACACATTTTTCCATTACCTGATTTGGAGGTGCCTGGGGGAAGAGCAGAGCTTTGCTTGACTTCCAGTCAGCTGGAGAGCTTAAGAGCCCCAGCTTCATGGACTTAGGGTCTATGCACAATGAAACGGTGACAGTCCTGTGCACACCTATCTGCTATTGCCCCCATATTTCCAACTCAAATTTTTTAATATCATTTGGGCAATGTGTGTCAAACAAGATCATAGAAGACACAAGGAAAGAAGCCCTTTAACCACTTCATGGTTCATGTCATGGTTTCACTCTTAAAACTGCCAACAGGAAAGTGAAGCAGTTTTTCTGAGATTTAGAGATTTCTGCAGTATTAAAGGTATTATATAAAATATATTTTTAATACTTTAAATTGTTGCTTTCCTAATGGCAGTAATTTGTATTGTCTGTCAACTAGATACTCAGCTATACTTTGATCCTGAAATGAGAAATCCAGGTTTGCAGCTACAGGCATTTTGAAATGTAATACTTTGGTATTTTCCTTTTTATTATTTCTGAGAAGAACATGCTGGTTCCCTGGCTTTCCAGAAATGTACAGCTTTTACCTTGTTTCCTCTCCTCACAGACCACAGTGCTCCAGGCTGTTAGTCATTTGCTAAGTTCTAAACAGACCTTTCTACTGTCAACACCAATATCTATGAACAAAATATTTTTATATATACTGTATAATTTACTTTCATCATCCACTACCACTCTGTACTTAACATTCAGAAATTAAATTGGCAGTTACTGGTCACTATTGCTACTGCCTTTGAAATCTAACCTTTTACTGTGTGCCTCAGATGAGTTTTCTGCAGTGGTGAGGTGAGCCCAGTTGCTTTCATTTTATCTTTTTTTGCTTCCCCCTGTCTCCTGCAATAGCATTGACACAAGAGAAAACTGGTATGGAACGAAGAGAAAAGGTGGCTACTAAAATCAACATCCTTGGATCCCTAGGGAAGGCTGGATGTGGGTTTGAATCCTGACATTTCTTCTCTCTGGTCATGACCAGGATAAAACTTCCTGCCATCAATGAAAGCCATCACACCTACTAGCAATAACTGCGGCACTGGGAATGCTGGGGTCCCAGCTCTGTGGAGGCTGAATGATGCATCTGAGGATTTAGATACCAATGATGGCAAAGATGTGTCACTTTGAAAATAAACATCTTTGTTTTGTTTCTACATGCTTGTTTGCTGTAAATGCTTTAGCTAAGCCTCAATAGCTATATTTCACTGGAAGAACATTATCTGTTGACAATTATGCAATTCTATTAACATCATTGCCTTTTTAATCTATGAAAGGTTACATTAAACAGAAAGAAGGTACACAGGAGACTACAGGAAGGAAAGTACCTACCCTTTCAGGGGGAGAAAAAAAGAAAGATTATTCAAATGATCATCCTGACATTTATTTTTATACAAAGGAAAATAGAACAAGAAACATAACAGGGTATTTTGGTGACCTGAATACCAACAGAAAGTAAATTAAACCTCACACAATAAATGCAAATGACAGGACAGATTCTTCCCTTTGCTTAGATATGTTTACAAGGGTGGGGCAAATAAGATTAACTGGGAAATGGTTATTTTGTGGACTTCCCTGCACCAGCCATTGCTGGCCTGTCTGACTAAGCATAATGAAGATGGAAGAGGATGATCTAATGTATGCTACCTTACTGTAGACCCTTAGCTGTCTAAAGAATGCAGGAAAACCTAAAGCAACCACTACATTTGAAACATTAGTAACATAACAGCCTTCACAGCCATAGGATGAAACACGTTTACCAACTCACATTTATGCCGAGCCCAAACTGGATTAAAATCCCAGCACAATTTCCAGCAGCCAAGCTATTCCTGTTGCAGGGTTTTTCCAGACAGCAGAGCTGGCTGAAATGCACTCCGTCCCATGGGCACAGACCCCAGGCCCATACACCCAAGTGAGCCAACTAGAGCAAAGAGGAGCTGCAGGGTTTCTCTGCAACTGGAGTTGGAGCATACAGTGTTACAGTACCCATGAAAGCATGACAGGGGGAATTAATTTGCTTATTTATTTCTTTTCCACAGAGGGGGAGAGGAGTAATGGCCCTAATTAATTTAGCGGGTTATACACTGACTACTGAGCTCAGGTCTACCCAGAAGGCTCCCTCCTAATCAGGACTACAATTCAAATTTGTCTGTGACCAAACATAGCACTGCTTTAGTTGCTTCCAAAGTATCATCTTTCAGCCAGATTCCCTGGTCAGCAGCATACATAGCTCTGGAAGGTGGTAAATGCTTCTTTGACTTCCCAAGTACTTGTGGCTTGTGGTTTTTAATAACTCTGACAGAAGGACAGGCAAATACATGGGGAAGAATTGTGTACTCTGCTTGCTAAAACTGAAATGAATGTGCACATGTTTCTGATCAAGCACAGGCAAAGGACAATTGAGACAGCAGAGAACTGATGTTTAGCACACTGCAACTGACTAAGTACCCATTAGTTATTAGGAGATTTCAGAAATACCTGTTTACAATCATCATCTGTTCAAGTATCTATGGATGGGCTTATGACCTTTATTTAACTGTCTCTTTGCATCACTCAAGTACTCTTTATCTTCCCTTTACACAGTGAACACAGTGTAGGAGAGATCTGTAATCACAACCCAGAAAGTAGGGAGAAAGAAGGTTATTTTTTGTACATTGTGTCAGTGCTTGAGAGGTTGTACACTAAATGGAAGGGGCACCTGAAGCAGAACACAAACATGAGGACATCTTGCTTGGGAGCTGATGCTGCTGTTCAAAGTTGAACACTGGCCAAATTGCTGAGGAATTCTAGCAAGTCCACCCCTATTTGACTTCAAGACAAATCACCAAGAGCCAGATTATGACTTCTTATGATGGACAATGCTTTGCTCCATGTGTATGAGTAGACGCATTACGAGCTAGTCCTTGGAACTCAAACTTCTACTAAGGAAATCACATTTCCTATGAAAACGTGCATATTCAGCCCTTAGATTTTTCACTGTTCCTCACTTGTTCTTTTCCTAATTTTTCTCTTGAGAGCTGGGCTCCGCACACAGTTACTGTCAGACAGAGGTAAAGAAAGACTAGTAGTTCAGTATGCAGAGTCAATGTAAGGCATGAAAGTACAAGAACACTATTTATACTTTATTTTGTAGCTACGACAATGTGTATTTCTAATGATGCTCCTCACAGAAGTATTTACTTGCCCTTTACTAAGCAGTCAGGATTACTCAATGTAGAACTACACTTCCTTACCTGTTTTGTCTTCACCTGAAATGACTGATTAGAAGACTGTATTTATAATACCAGTAAGGGGTAATGCCTGCCACAAGTCAGTATCTACAAGGACCTAACACTTGAAAAAGCCTGTACAGAACTGAGAAACTTACATCAGCCCACATGTTCTCTGTGGAGAGCTGTTAACAGACATTTTAGTTAGAAGGGACCTCTGGAGGTCACCTTGTCCAACCTCCTTCTCAAAGCAAGATTATCACCAGCGTGGATTCTACTTCTCCAAGTATTTTTAAATCAAACTGATAATTTGCAAACATTGTATTTTCTAAACAATTCATTTTTCTTCATAGGCAATTAGTAAAAGATCTGTAAATAGAACTATTCATGAAGGCACAAGAGATCACACATTTCTGTCTAGCTACGAAAAGACCTTTCACCAGATCTGTGAGTTGACCAGCTGTTACTATTACTTAAACTTGAGCTCAAACCACAAACCAGTCTCTGGT
>JANHGB010029770.1:0-37395 GCA_026283785.1 Coracopsis vasa
TCCTGTCTACGTCCCCTCCCAGCCTCTTGTACACCAGCAGCCTCCTCACTGGTGGGATTGGGCAAGGGGGACAGCGAGCAAGCACTTTCAAGCAACAGCTGAAACACTGGAGTTACCAACACTGTTTTGGTCACAAATTTAATACACAGCACCACATGGGCTGCCATGAAGAAAATGAACTGCGTCACTTAATGAAAGCAAGCAAGCTGGATATGAGATTTGATTCTTATGGTTCACAGAGCACTGATACCCTGAGCCACGTATCTGTGGACTAAGACCATATAGGTGGAAGCACCTGCAGTAATTATTCAGCTTAAATTGCAACGGATGATGCTAAAGAAGCACCTGCTCTAATGTTTCATAATTATATTTATTTTGCAGCACAGATTAAAAAATGACGAAACGCCACTAGTATTGGAGGTATGTGAAGTCAAGAAAACATCCATTCCATTATGCAACTGTAAAAGAAAAACAGATGTAAATCACTTAATCACTTTTCTGACTGCAACCACATTTTAAGTTGCTGCTGCTTAAACAGACAATTTTGATCCTGACTCCTTTTTCTGGGACACCAGTTTTCCCTGCAAATTATGGCTCTATTTCTGCCTGCTCCTTCAAAAATGACTGCTCAAATTAAGTATATAGCTCATCAAGGTACTAGTCTGCATTATATTATAAAAATCTTATCTCCATACATACAAAGGGGCATGCCTAGGGGCATGGGACATGTTATGGGATGTAAGGTAGGAGTGTTCTGGGATTGTGCAGGACTTACTATAGAATGTGCAGGGGAGGAACTACCTGGTAAGTATGTGAGGCACCTGGAGACAAAGAGGATGCAGGGGCAATTTACTGGACAGGCTGTGTTTCCAATCCCAGCTACTGGAGATCCATGTTGCATCTATATCCAGATTTTTCCCACAAACAGGCCTCCATCCTGTGAAGAACAGGATGAAGCCATGAGTCCTGTTTGTCTTCATGTGTGTCTGCCTGGGTTGATCTGTGTGACCGGATAGGTATGTTTATTTCTACACATGCATTGTACACACACATTTGTGCAGGTGCCTACTGGGAATATATCCCCAGCCTCACAACTGATTGAAGCTAGGTGCCTGGAGCTGTTGCAGCCTCGTCCCCATGGGGCTGCCAAATTCAGCAACCCCTATGAACCTGTACCGGCATTTCGACACGTTGCTTAATAAATACTGAAGACTGAATTGCCTTTGATCTAAAGGTACTATACATGCAGAAGTGTAACAGCAGTGGCATTTGGTTTGTTCCTTCTGTTTTAAGTGTCCCTTTTTTTATTCCTTACTTATGCCTGCTTTTCTGCCACGTCTATGTTTGTATTATAGTTTGAAAAGGTAACTGGCAACTTACTTCATTAGAACATGAGAACTTCTTTCTCTACATCAGTAAAGTTCACTCGAGCTCAGAGGTACCTTCTGCCTTGGAGGTATATCACCTCTATGGTCTGTCTCCTTACAGCACAGCAGTAGCATTGCCCTGGCACTGCATGTGGAAGGAAAGCTGTTGAAATAAACTGTGTACAGCATGTGCAGAGCCCACTTATTTTGTTATTCGTATTATAACCACAGCTCATTCTCATTTTATGTGAGTATTTTGATTCAGGTATAAAGCAGGTTTTATTATAGAATATGCTTTATTATTATTCTCCCACCTCTCACCCCTAAACGTCCCAGCAGCCTCCATTTCTACCATTTGACTATTTGCAGTGTTTCAAAGTAACCATGGGGTGCCTGTCCTTTTTAGCATCTAATTACACTTTGTAAGGGCTTGATTACCAAAATGCATTAAACAATAATTAGATAAGGATAATTTACATCTAAACAATAAAGTTGAAAAGAACAATATAACTGGTAATTGGCCTTGACCAAGGTAAATAATGTCCTTTTTTTTATTTACATTTGGTTTTCCCCATAAACTGCCTACTGGGTTGTACAGAAGTAAGAGGCTAGCAAAAATCTGAATCCCCATCCATCAGTATTAATCTCACACTTTACTGAGGCCCCATCCATTTATCTTTCCGACACAAATTAGAAATTCAAGAGTTTTAACAAATGAGCCTGCAAATGTAAACTTATTAGGCCATATATTTTTACTACACACTGTGCAGTGCCCTCCACAAAGCTGTCCCTTCAGAGAGTGTTTTCCTATTTTGTGTTATTGATGGCAGCTAACTAATCACATTTTTAATGTTGTCTTTGGGGAGGGCTGTTTGAGTGAATGTGCAAACTAAACTACCCAGAATAAATCTACCTTATTAAATGCTTGAAATTATGTGTCTTTTACGATGAAGAAACTCTCGAGCATTGTTACATTTGCTAACCTTCTTTTTGCAGAAATCAAAAGACCAGGATTAATTAAAATAATACATCAAAACAGGGGTTTGTACAGAACGTGTCTGCGCGTGAGAGAAAGGCCAAGAAAAATTGGTTAATTGGTCTCTTCATCCCTGCTCTCTATCCCTCCATTGAAATAGCATTAAAAATTACTTTTAAACTAACCTTTTTTTAGCTAAATGCTGTAATTATCTAACTCTTGGTGAATTTACTAGTGAATGGATCAAAATGCAAACCTGGAAACATGGGTTTTTGCAAACCTCCTGCACTTGTCACGAGAGTTTGTCAAAGCTTCTGCATAGGAGGGAGACTCCCTGAACAACGCGTTTGATATACAAAACCAGGCTATTTTATTGATAACCAATTTCTCAAAGTTTCTGTTAAGTGACATATTTAGGTGTCTGTCTGCTTCTTGTAAGGCATAGTTGTCTGTGTATGCTGTTAAATTTGTAGAATTTTAGACAAGACTGGGAAAAGAAGGGACTGATCTGAACGGCATAGGCTTTTCTACAAGAAACATCTTTGACCAATGACATCCATGCTGTTTTATCTCATCATTCTTGGCATTTAACAAAATGATGTAATTACTTCAAGGGTCTTTATTACTTTGATAAAAGGCGGGTTAAATCATTTTAACCAATGATCAGTAGAAATGCTAATTGCCCTTTTATTGCTCCCTTCCCAGCAGCAAATACAAACATGGGTGATATCTGGATTCTTATCTTTAAAAATCAGGCATGTTACCTGTTTCAAAGATTTGAGCAGTGAAGCTGATTTGATTTGACCAGGACCATTAGGACACGTAGTACATTTCATTAGTGACTCCTATAGAAAAGGCAGAGAACATTTTCCAGTTTTCAGATAGGTAGGAAACGAAACATGAGGACTAATGATTTTATGCCTTTTCAAAAAGCAAATATTAATTTTAAATATACTTTCTCATATAAAGAAAGGATGATAGCTTTACAAATCAAGGCAGTTCAGTTTGCTTTAAACCTGTAACAGACCAGTTGTCTATTTCTGCCCTAATCACCATTTAAAATCAGTTTCCATTTGAAGCAGTCATTTATAGCAGTGGTTCCATGAAAATGGAATTCAAGCACCATAGTTCCTCATATCAGTCCAAGGGAAAAAGAGCTTTAACACAGGGCAAGATTAAGCTTAATGAAAGGCACACAAGTTTTATTTTCTTTATTCTTGCTAAAATACTCTAGTTAATGAAATGGTCCATTTAGTCATCATTTTTCTTTTCTTAATTAGACTTCAGATTCTACAGTACTTGGTAATTAATGAATTACTTGGATTATTCTGCATCAACTGTATTTTTACATTAAATATATGGTTTTGCAGCTGTTGTACCAAGCAATCTGCTTATTAGATGCAGTCACATTTTTAGCAAATTACTTGAAATTCTGTTTAATTTTTTTTATTATTAATATGTAGCAGTGGAGGAACCTGTAAATGCCACTACAGTAGCAAAATTATCTAGCAGAATTTCAGAGCAATGAATATTCTGCCATTTCAATACAATATATATCCTATAAATAGCACTCTAATGGACATGAAATTACAAATACTGTTATGTTGTCGAAACCCTACAGCTTGTGCTATAGAGGAGGTCAGGCAAGATGATCATAATAGTCCCATTTGGCCTTACGATCTATGAATTTCCAAGAGTTATAGGTATAGTTTAAGTGCACCCTCAGCATGAGTTGCCTTATTATTTAGCAGAAAGGGGGAAAAAGTAACCTTGTTCATGCTTATACTGTAATGCAGTAGGTCAACACACATTTTACCCACAGGGTAAATAAGTTTTGGTTTTTTATATAAAACGAACAGGCAATTTAACATATGTCTTCCTTTGCATATACCTACAAACCATGGAGATGTGTATGTATAACCTGCTAAGCCTTTGTGTGTGCTTATTCATTTAGCTATAGTCGAGAGCTAAGTTCATGGGAAGGGGGTCAGCTTTGTATAGTAAAACATATACAGAGAGATGGAGCAGTTGCCTTTCTTACATGCTGATGAAGTTACTTGCAATCTAAAGCAAAATAAAAAGCAAGTTAATGGAATTTTGTTTATTCTAACATCCAACCTAAGAGACTGAGCTGAGGAGAAACCTTTATTTACCCAAGCAGACCTGGGAAAATGAGAAAATCCCCATGAATTACACAAAGGTACTTACAGAAGCAGGGGAGATTGGTTTTAATCAAACATCAATAGATATCTAGTTGAAGGATAAATGGAAAGTGTACATTTTATTAGAGCTGGGGGAATATGGCAAAACATTTTCCATTAGCACTTGTTCGAAATTTTAAACACATTTCTTGCCCTTGCTTTCCTATGTTTCTCTGACTTGCCCAGCAAAACAGTTTATGGATAAGGATATTGAAGGATGTAGAATTTGAAGAAATTTTGCATGTAATTTCTGAAATTCTACATCAGTTATTTACATCAAGAACCCAGTTTGGAGAACTGCATATTCACATTTAGTTAGGAGACAGATCAACTTAATGAAGAAAGTTTAGAATGTAATTTCCTTTTTCAAAAACTGCCTTTAAGTCCTGATATCACAAGAATTTTGACTATAAAACTTTCCCTGAGAGCCAGTATCTTGATTTGCGGCTCTTGTAGTTGTTCTCTTCCATTCTCCTTTTCTTCCGCTACTTCAGAGCAAATTTAACAATACACATAACTAAGTTCAGAGAAAAAAAAGTAAAGGAAGAAAAACAAGGGATGAGGATTATTTTTATAATGAATGAAACAATTCCAGGATTTAACAATAAAATTTCCATGTTGCAGTAAGTTAAATAAGAAAAAAAAAGCAATAAATTAATGCATTTTTTTCTTGTTAAAATCTGAGAAAAGGCAGAGGACAGAATCTTACCCATAAGCATAGTTCTTCCTAAGACCAATATGGTGCATGAGCCTAAATATTTGATTCGGTTCTACTAGCTTTAATATCTCTATGAGATTTCTAGATCAAATCAATGCATGCTAAGGAGAGATAAAAATTTATCAATAGACATTAATCCCGGTGTTGAAGAACGGGGTAACTAATGGTTTTTTATTGTTCTCTTTCTATGAAGAAAATTGATTTTGAAAATGGTACCTCTTTTCTTGGGTAGATAAATCTTCTTCCACCTCTTTGATCACAAAGATATCTCAGGACATTTCAGCTATCAGGATGTATTTTTGCAAGTGGGAGAAGCTGGGAGGGAATATTAGATTCTTTATGGAACATCTTATTGAAGGTTACTCAGAATAACCTAAAAGATGTGACAACATTCTGGAAATCCCCAGGTCATCTTTTTGGTCTGGATGAAGAGCTGCTACTTTATTGCTTTTCAGAACCAAACCTGTTGGCAATGGCAATATTAGCTTCAGTTTGTCAAGTACAGAATGTATTCCTTACTAATGCTCCTTAGTTTGATGCTGTGGGCCTGACATGCTAATGAATAGTCTCTTCCAAACATGTCTGTAGCCCTCTTTTCCAAATCCTTTATTTTGCAAATATAATTTGTGTATTTAGTGCAATTCATTGGCAAACTCAAGAAAAAAGATAGGAAAGAAGGTCAGCTTTGGAAAGCTGTTAATGAGGAAGGACACAAAATAGTACGATGTGAAGGAAGGATATAAAAAAGGAAACTGATAGTATTGTAGTGATCACAAACAAGCAAAACACAGTGAGCATAGAGTACAGCATGAGTTATTTCTCCAGTTGCATTTTTAATGAGTAGAATTCAGTCATAAAAATGAGGAAAAGAGCAAAATTTAATGGAGAAGTAAAGGACAGTGATCTCCAACACACTGAGCTGTGAATGTTAATATCTTAAATTGCTGCAGTTAAATGCATTAGACTTCATCAAAGCCCTTCAGCCTGTTTCGCCTAGTAAAATGAAGGCTGCGATGACATCGTTCATGAGAGTATCAAGGAAATAAACATCACGAAGGCAGAACCGCTATTCAAAACAAAGGACAACTCACCATAGTTAACCTGGATGCAAGTCAGTTTAGGTGACAAATTATACCATTCTTAATAATCAGGAAAAGAAAATAAATGCCTTTCTTGGTGTACAAACTTACCAGAGAAACGGATTAAAATGTCTTACAGTTTTAACATACATCTTGATGAGTTTATGAAAAAGCCAACCCCTGTTATCACTGAACTTAACTTGATATGTAGGCCACTTCAGGGGCTTTTCCCACTTTACCAGGAGAATGAAATGCAATTATAAAAATGATTTTAAGCAAAATGTTTAAAGTTTGGGTTTGGGATTTTTGATTTTTTTTAAACTATATTTCAGTCATATCTGCTGACAAATTATTATATTAATTTGAAAACATGTATCTTGTTATTTTAGTACTGCTGAAAAATATTGTTTGTATGTATTTAAATACCAGCTTTTCTTATCAAGTTGTTTATAGATGCTTTAAATGCCCGTGATAGATTTGTATCTACTATGCCCATGTTATCATCTACCTTCTTAAACAACAATATATCAGTATTCATGGTACAATCAATGCTGATACCAGATGGAGGATGATTTGGATCAGTAGATAATTTTTTTTTGCATTTTTGTATAGGTAATTGTTTGGCTGAACCTCCTCTCCCTTCACAAAAACCATGACATTCAACTGTTTTAATTGGTTGGCTTTTGGTATACATTATGAGAAATGATGTGTAAGTTATACAGATAAGAGAAGATTATATGTAATAGAAGCATGACATGTAAGTACATTTGGAAAGCTAAATCAAACCCCAGAGTTTTAAAAAATTGCAATAATTTGAACAGTACTTCATCCATGAGTTTTCAATGTCAGTTCAAAAATAGGTCTTAATTTCAAATGAATATAGCACCTCTGTAACAGGCTGCCACAAAATACCTAGCAATAAGAATGTGTTTTTATTTACTGTTCCCTTTTGAGAAGAAAATCTTAGTCTTCATTTTGAAATAATATATGTTCCTCCAATATAGATAATCAAAAGCAAAGACATTTCCAGGATTTACAGGAGGACAAGCTAAAATGGTAAAATGCAAAGGCATATACCAGTAATAGACTGCAAAATCAATTTAAGAAGTGCAACTGCAGTTGTCTTTCCCAGGTTTTTAATTATGTGTTTGTTTGCCATGGTGGCCTAATTTAGTCAACTAGATGAGCCAACATTAAAAGCTGGTAGGAGAGGTAAGTAATCCCCAGGGTGGGCTGCTTGTGTAGAGAGTTTAAAAGCTACATGTACAGAAGCAGAAGCCAAGGCAAATTTGAGAAGGGGGTCCACATGATAAACAGTGAAAAGCCAGCAAATCAAATTTTTCACAATTAGTTGAACAACAACTGTGACAGGTTCGGCGCTTAGCATTTTCATTTGTGTGCTCAAATTTGGTTATCCGTCCTCTTTTATGCAAATGTGATGTGACAGGAGAAGCTGGGAGCACTCAAGCAGGCCGATCACTCACAACAGGAGCTAGGTCTGTACAGCTGAGAGGCCTGGATTAAATGGACTGAGTGCTGATGGATAAATGACATAACCCAGGCTGAAAGCCTCATGAAGTGATTTAGAACTTCCACATGATGATGCCCAGAACATAAATTGTACTTTATCCTCAAATGTAAAAACAAGAGGGGAGAAAACCGTCAGCTTCTGATAGTAAATAACCATGCTTATAACCTCACTAAACCAAACATGCTTGTTGCCTACTAAAATACAAAAGTTGGGGAAACTATCGCTAATAATTGCTTATGCACCACCATGTAACTATACAACTCACTGTGGTGTTTTTGTGCCTGCATGGGAGACCTGGAAAGCTGATGAGGCAATTAAAGCATTCACTGTACTTTGACAGATGTGAGCATGGCTGATGAAATACACGTACAAACACAGAAAGTATTTTCACACTGTATGTGCAAGTAATCTGGCAACAAAAATTATCTGGTCAGAGAATTCTGTGCTATTGCAGAAGATACAGTAATTAAAGTGATATATTGTGCTAGAAAGCGTACTTACACATGAAGGGCTAAAGGATGAATTATCTGTGTATAACTCCCCTTTTGACAGTTTATAAGAAACTGCAATTCTGTAGGTAGGCTTGCAAGTAAGGTACCACAGTTTGCCCCTTTGATTACACCATTAATACTGAATTATTACTTAATATTTAGTAGTGGATAATTCCAGAGACCTGCAAACCTTACTAATGATAGGAAAGCTTCAATGGCCTACGTGTATTTCAAGTTTAAGATTTTTATTCATTTCCTTTAACAAAGTTTCTTCTAACTGTATCTCACAGACCATCACGTTTTGCAGTTCTCATTAAATGCAATCGTTACTATGGTCTATCAATTTTTGATTGCTAATTGCCATTTATTTGTACGTTAGCTAAAAGTACTAGGAATTTTTTTTAAGTACCATTTCTCTCTTTAGTTAGTAACACTTATCACTAGAGAGGATAGATTCCTTGCAGAATGGTGGTGTCAATTGTCACTGCTTTTCCACAGAACAGGTCTTCCTCAAGGCTTCTTTGTCTACCACTGTAATTAGATCCCATTATCTGCTGCTGTCGGACAAAGCTTGGCATTCAAAGATACTGCACAACTCAGACAACATCTGAATTACTAACCCAAGCATGTCCAGCACATATCATAGGCACTGAAACTTTGTTGGTACTAATAAATTGTCAGACCTTATCCCAAGCCAGAGACCATTCCCAGCAGAGAATGTGGATGTGGTTGTCCTTGTTTGAAGCCTAATAGCGTGTACCAGAGTTGTTCCATGCCAATTGGCCTCAGCATCAGAGAACAGTCCCAGCCATGTTTAATTCACTAGTATTGATGTATTCTAAGAGGCTGAGTACCAACATTCAGACAGGGAACAAGACACTGAAATAATCTATGTCTCCAGTGAGTTCTGTTAAAAGCAAAAGCTACAAAGACATACTGAAATGTGATAGTGCCGGATAGGCAGCAGACTAAACCACAGCATGACTGCATGACATTAAGGCATTTGGAAGCCACCACAGCCCACCACCTTGTAAAATCCTCAGGCAAGGTAATACAGGCAGGAGAAGTTGGTGTTGCAAGAACATAAATGGGCTTTTCTCACCATTCATTTGATTATTAGTGTAGAAGTGCAAGTTTTAAGCAATCTTTTGTCTTTTGTCTCATAAACATTTGGTGTCAAATTCAGAAGGGCCTGAGATACCCACATCATTTAAAATTTCATCCATTATCTTTCTAAGCAAAACTACAGAATTCATGCTGAGGGTTCCTTACATGTTATTCCTATAACCACTAAATAATACTAAACAGAGTGGCTAGAGAAGACTACTAATTTTTTATTTGAACATTTGGAAGAAACAAACTGTTGAGTTCTTCAAAAGGCAGTGTGTATTTTCACAAGTAACAGTAGATATGGCATTTGGGTACACTTTAGGTATTTGTATATGTGCTGCTGTCCAATTTTGAGAACTCTTTAAATTGACCATTGGATCCATGGACATAGAAGTAGAAAAATACTTTTCACTGTGATTTTTGACCCTCAACAAAGATTTAAGATAACAGTCTACCTTCATATTAGTATTTTCATCTTGAATGTTTTTGATTACCTGATTTTAGAAAGCAGTCATCGAAGCATAAAAGACCTCTCTCAGATATGGCTCCTAACACTTCAAATGTTCAGGTTAGTTCCCAGTCTGCTCAGACAAATATGGGCAAGACAGGACCACCGATTCTTTGGACAGCTGTAGAGATACCTGACAGGAGTTAGGTGCCAAAATACTTCTAAAGGTTCAATTGACACATGCTCACCTTAAAGGAACTATAAGAGTTTAGACCTCTACCCCTTCCAGCTTATTCTGCAGTCATGATGACCAAAGAGGATTCCTTACTCCCATATCACAACAATATCCCATCAGCATTCAATTTTCCATCTGAAATTATGATCTGCCCATTAAGTTTCTCATGTAACTGCTTCCTAACTTGTTCACTCAGACAACAGGAGTTTTAAACAACAGCGTAAATAAGAGGAAAGATCCATTACTACTTGACTTGTTTAAGCTAGCCTATCTGATTTGGACAAACAGGTTTGAACACACAAATGCTGTTTGACTGGAAAAGTAGTCTTACAAAGCAGTAACTGACCAATGACATAGCATACTCTATGAGGATTCATAACAAGGAACGCTGAATTCTGCAATCCCTAAGCCATCAAGAAGGAATCACTAACGTGAGGCTTCTCAACTCTTTGGTAACTTGGATGCTACTTTAAGGTTCCAGATGAAAAGCTCTGTAAAAGCACAAGCCAGATAAACACTATTTCTTTGCCCTAGTCTGTGGATTTAGCATTATTTTGCACATCTTTTAGTGAAAATCTTTTCTCTTGTGCAACAAACTGGGCTACCCACTGCTGTGGCAGACCACGAGTGGATTGCAGGGAAGGAAACATGCAGATAACCAATTGCCTGGCCAAGAACTCAAAACCTCAGCTCTATCTGCTTTAGTATCTCCTTCTAGGAATTTAATATTGGTAGTTAATTTTACCAACACACAAAAAACTTAAACAAAACCAGCCTTGACACTAACCTAATCAGAAGTCCTATAGTGCATGGTACATACAATTCTTACTCTATTTTCTTTGCATCTGCTTGGTTACCTGACTGGCTAAGGTCCCTAAATGTTATCAGGACTGCCTATGTTCCCTTTAGCTCATCTACACAGATCCATTAGAGGCAATAATGTCTTCCTGCTCCAGCCTTGCCTCAGGGCTGTTTTACCCAGCTGGCAAACCCGAGTTCTCCTAGGAAACAAAAGTGCAGGCACTGTGGCCCTGCTGCACAACGGTGACTGGAGGAGGAAGCATCTCCTAAGTAGCCTGCTGCTACTGCATTAGCACTGCACTGACACACACGTCACACAGCCTTTGACACAGAACTACTGTACTCACAAGTAAGCTAAAGGAAGATCCAAAAGGTCTGACAAAATTCTTCTAAGTCTTCTCACACCTCCTCTGGAGGTAATCCGTGATGCATCCAAGACTGCTTTTTTTCCCTACCCCCCATCAGAACCAGAGAGATATACCAAGAGGAGCCAGAGCTCCTACAGCAAAGTCCCTGTTTATAAGGCTGTTAAAACTACCTTTTTGCTGATTTCCAAATGGGTACAGAGGGTCAGATGAAATGCAGAGCCATTCAGCTTTCAATTTAGCAGGTCACTGCTGAACCACAGCGTGTCTTGTGTTTCTGAGGAACCTGTGCTGATGCTCTCAATTGCTCTTCTGTGGAAGAACTTTAGCTTCCACATCCTGCTCACTAAAACCTTTGTTAAATGTTGTTTGAAGCTAAACACATATAACTGAGAACAGCACAGTGGTGGTGGTGTTGAACCAAAACTGTGGGATGAAGAGCTCGACTGATCCTAGCTCCTCACTTCTGCCCCAATATCCCCTGCCACTGACATCTTTTCAGCCACCCAGTGAAGTAGATTAGGAAGGTAGTTCCATTGGACTACTCTGTTTCTAAAACCAAAGCCCAGCTCCTCAATTACTACATTATCACACACACCTCTACTATGTCAAGCACAAATGATGGGCAGAAGGGACCAGCCAGGGCAGTCTTTTAATGATGCCATGGAACAAGACTATTTATGAGAACATTTTGCACAACTTAGTCCTGGCCATCAAAGAGTTACTACTGCTTGATCTAGAAAATGAGTTCTTGCAAAACACTATAAAGTTTAGCAGTGGGCAGAAATTATTTCACAAAAAGATTCAAAAGCTAAAAGATAGCTCAGTATTTGTTAATTCAGGGTGACTCCAGAGAGTAATTCATAAGCTTCTAAATTAATATTTTTAAGGCAGTCATAAAATGTGAACTTCAGTAACTGCTACAGCCAATCAAGCTGCCATGAATCCTGCTTTAGACTACTAAAACACTGGTAATTGCCACTGGTAAGTCTAACAAAAGCTTATCTACCGATAGTATCACAGCATAATATACTACCATTTTAAAAATGGCAGTGTAGTGAATGTTACACTTCAATTCTTTTATTATTTCAGATTCTTGTTTCTAGAACTTATTCTCTATTTCTTCAGTGTTTTCTTGGCAAGCTGTCTTCAAAAAATTCAATATATAGTAAATTTGCAGAGAAGGATCAGTACAAGAGCAAATACATTAGTATTATCAGTACAGAAGGCATTACAGTAAATGAGGATGGAAAAGAAATAGCACTTACTATAAACTCACTTGAAAGGATGTTTAGAGACAGTGCAACACAGAAACAGAAGAAACTAAGATATTTAAAATTATTTTTAATATTCAAGTTATCAAAACATAATTCAGTGAAGACACACAAATGATATTGTGGGAAGTTCACCAATACAAAATTGCAAGTACAGACCGCATCAACATGTTAAAAGTTAACAACATCTAATGATGACTTATGTTCCTTCATTTTCCCCTATATTTCAACAGGGAAAAAAGTGTTCTTTTTCATTCTACTATACTGCCAATATCCTTACATAATTTCTAATAGAAAAATTATTTTGTAATTCGGGTCAGGCAGTAAGTCTGCTGACCAGCACTTTGCATGTTAACCACCTCTTCACTTCTGCCACCATAAAGGCTACTGCTGCTGCTCTTTGCTCCTTAATCTCACATTTTTCACTGACAGAATACTCCCACAGATAAATTTGGCTACATCACAATAATCCATCCAAATACATAATGGACAGGATGTTGCTTCTGGAAACAATTCCAAGCTCCAAAACCAGAAAATACCTTTTTCAGACTACAAAAGGTAGTTTTGCAAACTGAAATTTCACCACAGGAAAAACAACACCACCACAAAAAAAATCCCACCCCAAAACCCAAACCCAAAGTAACAGATGTAGTGTTCAGATACCTGAATATTGTAAACAAATACCCACCAATTACTGACTTAGCATTTCAAAAGTAGACAGATTTCCCTCCACCTCCTGAAAGACACTAATGAGTACTCCTGAATACAGCAGCAAAAGAAGTTTTCTATTCTTTGTGTAGAAAGATTAATTCATGTAAAAAGTGTTCCTGTAGATGAGCAGTTATGGTTTTATATCCAGGCCCAGTCAACTACTGGAATGATGCATAGAAGCAAAGTTTTCAGGTATGAGCAGGTGATATTCCCCTTCACTGCAAGAATGTTTGAAAGAGAGTCAAAATTTCAGTTACTTGGATAAAGAAAGTCCACCTTTGTGAACATCTGTACTGCACAACTCTATACTGCAGCAAATTTTACTAAACCTTCTCACTTGGCACTTACTGGATATTTCTAATCTCATGGTCTCGATAAAATTGCAGTTCTACTTAATTTCACACTTCTTTTGTATTATATAGGACCTATGGACCTATATATGGCCCATGGAGGGGTTTTGAAAAAGGCAGCCACGAGTTCAAGATTGTAGAACTGTGCAAATAAATAAACAAACAATATCCTACCACTCTTCCGTTTTCTAAAGTAAAACATTGCCACAGAGAATGTAGATGGAAAAATATAACTAAAAATTGTATCAAAATACATACAAAGATTCTATGTCTCTCTTATTTGCTTCCAAACTGGTAGAAGTAGCACATGGAGGATATACAATTTTAAACATTATATATTATAATATATACATTAAATACCTTTCTCAGAGCAGCAATAAGGTAAACGTTACTCATCTATCAGATCTAAATGCAAACCAATAATTGTGGCAAGGAAAACAAAGTAAGTTTTTCAACAGGAATCTTTCTTCTCACAATCACTTCTCACAAGGTTTCCATCTTTAAGTGAATTCAAAGATACTGACTTCTTGGAAGTTTTCCAGCATTTTATGATGCCTGTCCACAGGTAATGCCATAGCTGCCATCTTTTAAGGAAAGAGAGAGCATAGAATCATCTCCACATAGCTGAATTTGAGAGTTAGGAGTAGTGTAACAGAATTTGTGATGCCTCAGCACTTTGATATTGCATTAATGATTGAGAGGGAAAACAAAACAACACAGAGAAAGTTACATATGCTTCTTGCATGTTGTTGGCCTAAACATGATTTGTGTGCATGGTCATTGCACATTCAGAGTTGCAAGAGCAGAGAAGCATGGCCTACCAGTAGCTTCCTGATGCACTCAGACAAGACATTAACAGACAGTATATGGGACCTTTGAGGATGAGCAAGTATTCCATATCGTAGTTGAAAAATTGTTTCTTGTACTTACACTGCACCAGTTGGTAGAGCTACAGTAGTAATTCTTTGATGTATTTAATATAAGCCTACGATAAAGCAAAGATAACTGCCTACAGTGGTGAAATTTCTTCATACCATGTTAAGGTGGCAATTTCTTTTATAGTTTGTATAAGAAATGTAACATCATCTGCCATTTCTGCCTCCTCCCATCCTCCAGCAATAAGTTTTAGCTTTCAGTTCACTGCATATGTGCCATTCTAGAGCACAAACACATGCTTAAAAGATTCATTCTTATGAAAAGCTTTGACAAACAGGATGGAGCTACCCAAAGTTTTCTATAACTTCAACTGTAACCTATCAAAAACTAATTCAACTCCCAGAGTAGAAAAGGAGACGAATATATGCCTCCTACAACACAGAAATGTTCTTCTGTAACAGAGAAATGTTCTTCTGTTTTATTCAGCTTTAAACACCTGGAGTCATGTTTTACCATTGGTACCTAAAATCCAAAAGAGAGGTACTTTGTTACAGTTCACACAAATAGAATTCTTGCTGATATAGTAGAGATGTATACAGGTGTATGCAAGAAATGCAAATATTAGGATGAGAACTGAAACAGGAAAAATATCACAGAAGTGTTGAAATGGAAGCAAATTACTTCCAGTTATTGTGTTTCACTTGTGTAGCCATAGTGCCCTCTAGCAGCCGAAAGAGAAAACACAGGGCTTTAACCCAAATAAAAAAAAATTACACAAAATCAGAACTTTTTTTTTTTTTTTTTTCCAACAGAGAAAGGACAGTTTGCAAATGTGAGGAAGAACATTTCTTCATGTTAAAACAAAGTACATTAGTGGAAAGGGCACTTGGCTCAGCTTTTATGCAGCACAGTTCTGCAGAACTGGGAAGCTTTATGAAATGAGAGTTCTTGTACCCTCAAGGCATTTCTGTGCTTCTGTAAATCACCCCTACACCACACATGCATTAACAACATGCACACGATTTTGGCAAAAGGATATAGATTTTTACATGCATAGATCAACATACGTTTCTGTGAAATCTGTTTTCTCTGCAAGGAGGAAACATTTTGGCTCAAACATCTTTATTGCACAAAATTCTGTGCAAGATGAAGACTAAATTACGACCTTTAAAACCTAAGAAACTTCTTTCATTTCCCTAGAGAGCAAATTATTATACAGAGAGAAGAGTTAGTGTGCCTTAGAGCTGGGAAATATTCTGTCTGGCTGTAGATCATTAGGAAAACATTTGGAGAAGTTAGTGTTTCTTTCTCTCTTTAGATTTAGAAGAACACTAAGCCTAAGAAGCAGAACTCATTCTTCAGCAACTGGGAAATGGTCATCTGCCCTGTTTGAGTTCTGAGGCCTGTAAATAACATTTCTGATTTGAAATAATCTCTGTGGAACCAGTTTGCTTGCCTATTCCCCTTTCCTTTTTTAAAAAAAGTATATGCTGGATAATATAAAAAGATCTGAACTTTTAAAGAAAAATTTTACCTATCAAATTGCTATAAAAAATATTTATGTGAAACTGCAACACAAAAGAGTAAAATAGATAAAAGAGTAAAAATAGAATTTTACCCTCTCTGCATCCAAAAGGTCAAAAAGAGCCTACTGCAGATGTTTCTCAGAAAAAGCAAACTTTGAAGAGTACCTGCTTCAAATTTTTTTCTCCCAGTTGCCAACATGGAAATCTGAAATACAGTTCACCAACTAGCACAGACAGATTTGCTGAATGTGGTATTCCAGTCTCTGTCAGGGAAAAGTGAAAAACTGATTTAGTCAGTTGTGCTAACAAAGCAGGAAGGATCTTGGAATTCAAGAATTCAAACTGTAATATCAAAATTATCATAAAATACCAGGGAGTCAGATGAGATGATTTTCAAAGACATCAACTGGTCTCAGGATTGCAAGCTTACTGCAAGAAGAAGAAGAAAAAAATTAAATTCAACTTCACTCACATGAATGAAGTACCATAATTCACATAAGCTTTAGCATTAACACATAGAGAAGGATGTTACAAATAATGATACATTAGGGATTAAAAAAAGAAAAATTTCTAGTGGAATATGTTCTTGGAATCCCTCTCATTAGTGTTCCAATTAGATCTAAAGAGTATTTAAATAAAAGACCAAAACCACCAGCCTATTTTTGTTGCAAGTATTTTTGATGTCTACAGATTTAGAACATGGTTCAGAAGAAAACAGGTAAAGGCATATTAAAACAAAAATGAAAGTAACTGGTTTATAAACCTACAGTATTTAGATAACAGTGTGTTTATAAAAGTCTATATGAGTCCACAAAAACTAAGTGTTCATTTTCACCAAGGATCAGTTTACAGCTGTATCAGCTCAACTGAAAGAGATTTATTTTTTTTTTTATATCTTGAAAAATAACTGTTACTTGGTCTGAACTGAGATTCAGATGACATCAATCAAGTGATGACAACAATCAAGTGCTATAACATCAGTACAATAATAAGCAGCCCACTCAGAATTTCATGATGAACAATAAAAACTGTTCTGCTTTTCATACTTAATTACCTTGTTTTTCCACAAACTTCAAATTTCCTCTATTTGTTCCAGTTGTTCTAATCTTAATTTGTTAACGGTAACAAGTTGATAAGTGTAACTTGCTATTTGTAATAAAAGGTAAGCAATATTGGATTAAATCTGACTTTATCTTCTTTAGTTGCAACATAAACACCCCAGTGCTGAATTACAGTAAATGAGGTGCTTTTGTGGAGTTCTACCCCTTTATGTTACCTTGTGTACAACATTAGTATATGACTAGTAGAAGGGGAAAAAAAAAAAAAAAAAGAAATTCCCCGTCCCTCCCCATCTATGTTTGCTGAAAACTGCTAGTTCACAGATCAGTTAAAAAAATACAGGGAACATCCCAGATAACTGGAATCAAAACCAGATTCTTGTGCATCTTTTTGTGCTCTTTTGTGCTCATGCTGTAACTGACAATAACAAATTAACCATTCTAACTTCAACCCCCCCGAATAAATGTACTGTTATTAAAAGTTATTCAAGGGCTGACAAGAATACTAAGCTTAAGACAGTTTGGGGACCTCTTCAGATGGCCAACAACAAAATCAGTTCTTTTAAATCGGGTAACAATCACGCTAAGCTGCTCTCAGCTACTGAAATTACCTGGATATTAATTTTTTTTTACTTCTTTTCTAGTTAATGAATAGAGATTTTGTTCACAGTGTGATTTAGAACAGAAACCTATTTTAGGTGTCTGAAAATTATATGACTATTTTTCAACAGGTGTTCTTTCTGTTTAAAAAAATGGACCTGCTTAGACTTGGTTGTAAAGTAAGCCTTCTACCTTTGCATTTAACTAGTAAATACTGGATTTCTTGTATGGGTTTCCTGATTTGAAATAAGTGAGTTTTAATCACAGAACAGTTTGGGTTGGAAGAGACCTTAAATATCAACTAGTTCCAACTCCCCTGCCATGGGCAGGGACACCTTCCATTAGACCAGGTTGTTCAAAAGCCCATCCAACCTTGCCTTTAGGAAAAGAATGAATTACTTTTAGGAAAAGTAATACTAGCCATAAGTAACACTTCAAAAAGGTATTCTTGTTACTTTACTGTTTTGTAAACAGACTGTAATATAGTCTAAATTACTGACTTCCGTTGCTTAAGTTTTTGTAGTTCAACCAGATATGGTACACTATAATACTGTCACTGAACTAGATGTCAGATCACATTATTCAAGGCCTTTAGTATCTAGCTGGAAAAGAAAATACCTTCTTACAGGTTTACCTTTTTTTTTTCTCTCCTAGAAATTTTCAAAAGCTGTCTGGGGAAAACCAAGGTAACCCCAGTGCTGGTGTTTCAGACTAGGAAAATTCATTTGCAGAATTGTTAAAAAAAAAAATACAATTCAGGTAATCACTGTGGCAGCACACTTGGGAATACATTCAGAAGAATCAACTAAGTAAAGAAGGGAATGAAGTCAGCAGGATGTTTGGTTTGTTGATTCAAACAAGGAAGGATGCTGCTTCAGGTGACAACAGATTTCACCAAAGGCTATGCTAGTAAGGATCTGACTGAACCTAAATGAGAAGAAGCTGTCAAAGGCAGTAGCAAAAAAGGGAGCAAAGAGCTAGAGAAGTAATAAAGGGACAGAGCAAGCCAAAAAGGAATCAAATCAAGAAAGTAATTTGATAATGACAGAAATATGTACGGAATCCACTTAGATTGCAACTGGGACTCCATTTTCTGATGCTGAATGGCATACAATCACAGATTGTATTTGTGGTTGCTTTTAAAGCAACAGTAAACCAATCCATTCTGATCCAGGTGGGTTTCCATCTTTCAGTGTCACAAGGTAACAGCAGGGGACAAAATACACCAGTAAAAACTCCCTGACACCTTTCATTGACAGAAGTTTGAGGGAGGAAGGTAGTTAAAAGGATTTTAAAAGGTTTCGTCCCCTTATATGTAGACCAGGGTGCAAGCAGTTATTAATAAATGAAACCTGCATGGATGCGTTACCAGGCTGAATTCAAAACAAAAAGGCAAACTTGGAATATAAATTTTAAAATTATGTGATACATCTATTTCAGATGATTCATAAGAAACAACCCTGTAAAGAACACACTAAGTGTTGCCATTAGCTTGTGTTGATTGACTGCAGCAAAAGGCAGGTTTGGGCATCAGACAAAGCATGCCACAACCACTCAAAGCAGCATGCACAGTCCTTTCCTGTGCTGTACCTGTTCTTTAAGACACACAAGAAACCTTCCACCTCCACAGCTGTTAATCTAGCACCCTTCAGATGCACTGAATTATTAAGAAAGTAAAGTAAGAAAGCTTGTATCTAATTCAGTGAACTAGAACAGCTTATTCAGAGCACTGGATAAAAAGGTTCTTAAAATATTTTATTTTACCTGAAATTCAGTGAAAAAGAAAATCGGTTTCCCAAATACAATTCCTTATGGCAGGATTTAGAATGTATTGTAAACAAGCGTGGCAGTTGATTGTGAAATTTCAATGTGAAACTAAGACTATACAAAAATGTAAATACATATTTTTTTCAACAAGATATGCACATACACAGGGACTTAGGGGAAAGACACCCAAACAAAAAAACGAAAACCCCTAAAATCAAATGAAAGCAACAAAAAAACCCAAACAAAATGAAGGAAAACACACACACAAAAAACCCCAACAAACAAAAAACCCCAAACATACAACACACTCCCCCTTCACACACACACACCAGACAGCATCAAACCAGGATCCAGGTTTGAAAACCTCCTCAAATAACTGAAAAGCACAGAACAAAAATCCTACAGCCAGGGCAATTCTCTCCAGAACACTGCTTCTAATTTCCTCCATTCCTATTTTGAAATAATACAAAAATAAAAATAATACTCTTAAGTACTATCCCCTGCATCTATTTGATAAATTAGATAGTTAGTGGGTTTATGCTTTCCTCATCAATGAGCTAATGGGCAAAAGAACCTCTCTCCCACCCCCAAAACCCAGAACAAAAATAAACCCCACCACTTTAATACTTAATAAATGGATTGTCTTTTGAAAACAGACCAGCAAAATGCCGCTGAATGGGAATATAATTGTCTTTCTGGTAAGAGAGAGCCTTTACTGCCGAAGACTAGGCAGTTCCCTTTTTTTAAGGGAAGAATGTTCAGACCTCGCAGAACATAGTATTAGAAACGCCCAGTGAAGTATTTCTGTGGAGTATACTAACATTTCTTGCATGTACATTTTTAAATGGTGAATATATGCTATAGTTTGAACTCAGTGTCTGCTGGGTGTTACTTCCAATACAGAAATAAATGTAATCAGAGCAATGCAGGAATAACAAAGGTGCATTAATTTGTGTAGTCACTTTTTTTAGAATACCTACCAAGTATTCCACTTCTCCTCATGAATTTTTCTGAACTACATTTCAGTACCGCATATATTTCTGTGGGCTCAAATTTTCTTCTACAGTTTCACAGTGCAGGGATACAGAGCAAATTCCTCATTGTCAGAATATTATTCTATTTACTGTTTGACTTAAATAAAACAGTTTAAAATTCAGAAGACATCCAAAAGCTTTTATGCAGAGTACACCTGTGTGTTAATGTAAATGAAACACCATTATGTTGAGATTTTTTTTTATATTCAATACTATTTTAAGGTAAGTGATAGTGATTAGAGCTCCTTTTGTGAATATGGGGGTGGGGGTTGCCATCTGGAATGGTCTTTTTTTTTTTTTTTTTTTTTTCTTTCTGTTTTTTTTTTCCCACTTTGAAGGACCATTGCCTCAGCTTTTTTGGTTATTGCTTTTTTTTTTTCTTTTTTTTTCTTTTTTTTTTTTTTAAGACCATTCCATTTCTTTATTTTTTAACATCTTAAAGTCATAAGGACTTATATGCAAAGCAGTCATACACTTTATCATTAAAACCCATAGGTAAAATACGTACACAAATCCAACAAAAGGCTAGTACATAGTAAAGCCTAAGCATACTACTATGCAATATTATGAATACGTAACTTTAGAGACTTCAGTTTAGTACTGTTATCTATTCATTTCTGAAAACATTCACAAAGATTTTAAATGCAAATTTTCATTCCGTATCTGGAATAGAACAAAAATTATCTATGTTATAACAACTTCTGGTCATTTGTGTTTGACCAATTCGGTAAATTACAAAGAACCCAAAGAATTCTGTAACTTTCTGTAGAACTATGTAATAAAAACATTGCATATGTTCCTAGTATGATGTCTTTAGCAATCATTTACTGAAATGTAACTCAAACATCAATCTTTCAAAACGTATAACCGACCAGCTGCATTTTAGTCTATATCTGAATCCAACTTCATCACAAAACCCCTTTTAATACAAAGATGCAGAAGTACATTAGGTAATACTAATGCAACACAGGTGCAGTTCTAGCATTGTCATTGATTAGTTGAATCATCTTCTCCATGAACGAGATTCATTTTCCTCCTCCTCTTCATCATCATCTTGAAGCAGCGAGTCATCCACCAAAGATTCTTCCTGAAACTTCAAGAGAAAATGATACTCTGTTATGTCAGAAAATGTTAAAGATCAAAAAGCAAAATACAACTCTGTGACTCTCACAATTTAAAAAGGAAAAAATATATTTTTAATAGTAAAGCTTTCAAAAAAATACACTGTATGTGTATGTATTGTATAAATTTATTAATAAATGGCAAATTAAACATTTTTTTTTTAATTTTCAATGGTATTCAAAAATGACATATGCGCCTCGTACTTAAACAGTTCTTTTTGGCATGTCATTCATGCCCAAGTTGCAATGTTCCCATGGAACTTAAGACGCTATACTGAAAAGTAATGTTAGTTTTCGCACGTTCACAGTAACTACGCCTCTTTTAATCCAAAATCTCAATCTAGCTGCGCTACAGAAAAATAAAAGGCTGAATCTGAGACAGTTTGATTCTGGCAGCTTACTCAACCTTAACACCAATATAAAGATTTAAAATATGGGGGTAGGGAGACAGGTATTTACAGAATTTCATCAAACTGTATTAGTGTATTTTCAATTCCTTTCAGTAGCAACATAGTAACTTCATAGACTTCACAAAACTCTGAACATTTCAGCTCAAGAGTTACAGGCTTGAGAGAGGCAAAGCTGAAAAAAATCCAGAAAGGAACAGTGAGTTGTTTTGATTTTTATACACCCCTGTATCTATATGTAAATAAATAAACTATTCTGCCTCAGAGCTAAAAAGCACCTATTACAGCAATTTCTGCACTAGCTAAAGAAAGGACTGAAACACAAGGATGTGTTTCCTTAGAAAACCCTCCCAGCTGTTCGGTGGCTCAGAGCCTTCCCCGTTTATTCTTCTTGTCCCACTGACTGTAGTTTTTTAGCTACAGATTTTCCAAAGTCAACAAGAGGCATGAAGGCTGATTTGTGAAGCTAGGGAGCCTTCTGGAAATGTGAACCTGTAGGCTGAAGAAAGCCTAGAACTAAGCCTTCTCTCATTCCAGCAGGCTTTTTTATAAGAGGCAGAAACCATCATTTTTATTTTTTTTGCTTATGGAAAGCGTATTTTGAAAAGCAGCTCTGTTGACACCAGGCCTGTCTGCCAGTGTATGCTTGGGTACTCTAAGGGAGACTAAACCACAGCTTCCTGAGGACTTAACCTCTTCCTGTGGTGTCTAGATATCCAGCAGGCCAAAATATGAGAGTGCTATCAAAAAGGAGGAGTCCTGGGCAGCACACAATGCAGAACTCTATGGTGCACAAGGCTGAGTGGCAGTAAGGATGATCAAAAAACTTAAAACAACTTCCATATCAGGGAACAACTATAGAGACTTGGATTTCCTGGTCTGGAGAGAAAGTAATAAAGAGAAAATATAACAGGAGTCCCTGTATAAGTGTCTCAGAGACAGTGAAGAGAAAATGATTGTCTTGTTGATTTAAGAGCAGGAAAACATCAAAATTAAATATGTAGGTGCTAAGTCCAATATAAAGATAGTTGTTCCGGATAGACATAGTTGAATCGAAGCATTCCCTGTTGCAGGACACTATAGATGCTATTCTGATTTCAAAGAAACCAGACAAAATAATAAAATAAACACCTATCAAGGGCTTTTAACTACAGAGACACCACATCTCTGACTCAAAAGGTCCCTAAGCTACAAATCACTAATAAGTAAAAGCTTCTCTCTACTTAAATGTTTTATACTTTTCCTAGACATTGGCTGTTGACTCAGTAGAGTCAACTCTTTTGTTAGGCAATCAAGTGTAGAACATAAAGCATCTAGGAAGATTAGGTTCCTTCATAATGAAGTGGCTACTCAGCAGGGAATTTTTAGAGCATAGAAGTCCAAAAGACCTACTTCATATTTTCATAAACAGACCAGGAGCCCTATATTATTAATAACGTTACTCTGCTGAATGATCTAGTTCCCTTTTTCTTTTCCCCCACCAAACATCAGGGTACTTAGTTTCACTCAAGTCTTAGGCCTGCTACCCCACTTTTACATAGTATTCCTCAGTTGAACTAAAATGGTGGTTTAGACATGGAAAAACAAAGGAAAACTTTTTCAACTGTTTACAATACCTACTATAAAATGAAGTTAATAAGTAGCATCATGAATTGTAGGCATGCAGAAACTCAAGACATTTTATACATATGAAGAACATATGACAGAAATTCAGGCCACTGACTGTAAGAACCCACCCCGCCTCCCAATCTAGTCCTGCATAAGTACCAAGTTTTAAAAAATAAAACTATGTAAAATTTCTTTCATGTAATTGGTTGAGCTTCAGCACGTGAACATAAAACTTCCTGAACTCATCCATCTGGGACCTGGGGATCATAGCATTATACTTCAAATACTAACTTAAACAAATGCTAGAAGCAATAGAAAGCTCACAGAAGGAAAGAATGGCATTTAAATGCAAAATTTCACAAGGATTATTGAATAGAAATCCCTCATGTAAAGAAACATGGTGAAGGTTAGGAGGACTAATTCAGTTGTAAAAAAATTGAAATAAAAATCCAATCTCATTACAGGAAGAAAACAGGAGAGCTACACGCACTTGGCTTGTTTTGAGAATAGGAAAGGGTCAGGGTTAAATACATCAATCACGTTAAATAAAAATAAAAAAAACCCCAACAAACCAAAAAATCTTTGACTGCTGGGCCAAGTAAGAATCAAACAACACTACTAACAAATATATTGGTAAACTAACATTTTTCTATTGCACATTTGCTATTGCAAAGATTTACAGCAAGCAAAAAAATACAAAAGCAATGATCAGCTGGGTTTGTAATCCAAGATCAATTCCTAGACGTTTTTCACAAGCATAATTAGCTAAGGAATAACTGTAGAAACAGTCCAGAGACAAATAAAAACAGTTAAAGAACAGAAGAACAGAATCAGAGCTCAAAAAAAGTGTTAGAAAAAAAAATGTCAGGAAAAAACCCCATAAACCAACCAAACAATAGAAGTAAATATTCCAATAATTAAATTCTTTGTTAAATAACAGTATTACCCCTTTTTACTTCAATTTTGAAAATCTGGAAACTTTTAGATAAGTCCATCAATTTATGAATTACAGAAAACAGTTCCATGAAGTCTTTTCCCTGAGTTTTTTTTTCCATACCTGATGACTCCTGCTAAGGAGAATAACTATCACCTAAAATAGAAGTATCCCACTAACAAGAACACATCTCAGCCGACAAGGCCTAAGGTCTTTTCAGGAATGCTCTTCAAGCACTCTGTCAGAGCAGCTAGTGCATGTTGTTTACTGTCTTCATTCCCTTTCCTCTACTACCAATACCCCCGAGGTTTCCTCCTACACTCAAAGTCTTCAGGTGGGGTTAAAAGATGAGTGTCACTGCTGTTCACTTGCCAGTGAATCTGTCCTCTTTCCTTTATGCAGCTGAAGTGTTTGCATATCCCTATGTGCCCTGCCTTCATTATGCAAAATGGAGAATTCTCAGTTGTTAGTTAATGAGACCTCTCAGTAAGGCAGCAACAAACCCTATAGCAACAAGCTACATTATTTCATCTTAAAGTAAACAAAAGAAAAAAGCAAGCTTACTTCTTCTTCATCAGGTTCAGCTTCTTCTGTTTCAAGAGCTGACAAGCTAGCAACAGGCTTGTTCCATGCCAACTTTAGCTCTTGTCCTTTAAAACGAGATCCATGAATTGCAGCCTAAAACAAGTTTAAACATTTTAGTTATATATTCTACACATATACATATATGTAGTCTTTGTCAAGGGAAAAAGTAACTTCAGTAATACTTAAATGCCAGAAATAAAGCAATAGCCAGCTTTTTCAGAAGAAAATTCAAGTTGTAGCATGTTCATACTGAATTACTGTTAACAGGTTAAAATTAAACAACTTCATTCACTGCACATGGAATTCATACATCATTTCAGAAAAATGATCAAAATATATTTAGAAGAAAATTAGCTTGGAAAACCATAAATCATTTGGTGATGTGGGCAAAATACTGAACCAACACCTTCTAGTTTTTAGTGCTATCTTGACGGTTCTTCACCTTTCAAAGACGGACGCAAAAACGTTAATGCGTAACTTACCAGAAGATGCAAGACATCCCACAAACAAATGTTTTAATATATTAAAAAAAAAAACACGAAACAAAACCAAAACAACTAAAAAAGCCCCTTCGTGATTACAATTTAATCTACTGGAAAATGTTTCACTTCCTGTAAAGCCATTGTAATTGAAATGCAAAAATTTTTAACTTATGGGATATTCATGCCTTCCTAAGTACCAGCTGCATTAAGTGGCTGCTTTGGAAATAGTATGTTCAAATTAAAGTAACATGAATGAGCATAAATCAGCGTTAGCAACATTCCGAAATAACCGTCATGGTCACAAAAGATTTATAGTACAATCTGAAAGCACAGCATAATGTGAAATGTAGAAACAATTACATGTTCAATGACATCTGAACATGAATTGTGTGATATTAAAGTCCCCAGGTATAAATTTTAAACCTGTACATATAAATTTATGATAAATTTAAAAGATTCTATGCTTATTAAAATGCAGCTCAGGAGCTTTTTGTCCATGGTCTCATCACAATGTCACACAACTAGAATTTTTATAAGTACTTATACGTGACACTCGGGTCCAGAAACAACTTGTAATCTTTAGGAGAAATTACTACTACATAAAAATGCAACATTTTACAATTGGGAATCCTCCTCTTCCTTTCACGCTAGAACATATATATTCATAAACTGTAGACCTATTTTCATTTAAGAAGGTAAAATATTAACTGCATTTACGTCACAATTGGCCTCAACAGAGGTTTTTAATGTTTACCTTCTACAACTCCGATTGCCAGTCTTAAAATCTGCTTTAGTAGTAAACACAGAAATTCCAGTAGAAGTATATATTTAAAACTATCTTAAGGAAAACACAGATTTTACTGTATTTGATCAAACACAGTTTTCACACAATTTTAATTTAAAATTGAAGGTGCAATTAGACACAAAGCCATTTGACAAAAGTTTTAATGCTAACTAGAATGTGGCCACCTCAAACGCTGACCATCCAAGAAAAGAAGAAAAAAGAAAATCCCATCACATCAAATCACATTTGCACTATCACAGGTTTTCATAGAATCATAGAATAGTTAGGGTTGAAAAGGATCTTATGATCATCTAGTTCCAACTCCCATGCCATGGGCAGGAATGCCTCACACCAGACCCTGTCACCCAAGGCTCTGTCCAACCTGGCCTTGAACACTGCCAGGGATGGAGTATTTTCAGGCAAAAGTAAATCCAAGTGATCAAAAAAATAAAATAAAATATACAGGCTCACTCTGCAGGATACTAGTGAAATTTCAGGAAGACTGTGAAGGTACCAAGTCTCCAGGTGGAAAAAACTGGTAATTAAACCAAGACATCCTGCTATCAATTCTCAAGTGTTTCTCTTCATTTCTCTCTTACATCCTGTACATGAGTATGCTACAAACATCCTCATTTCCTAAGCATTTCAGTAATATGCTATTCTGACAATTTGTTTAATCTAGAATTAAACTTCTGTGTCAAACTTCTTTTAAACTGTTTAAAAATAATTAGCAATATTACATTTAATCAAATACAGAAGTATAACGTAACTAGAAAGTAGGTGAATGTTGCAGAGTATTTTCAACAACAACTTTACTCACAGCTTCAGCTTCTGCTCTTGTTTTAAAGGTAATCACTGCATGAAGAGAAGAGTCATCTATCTGGCAATCTTCAATGTCACCATATTGCTTTTAATAAAGAAATGCAAAAAAAAAAGCTTAGTGAAATAGTTCTCCACCTCTAAAAATGCTGTCCTAAATCAAATGCCTGCAAAAATCACATAAATTTAGAAAAGTGTGCCTTTCATAGCTTTAATGCCAATTAGAGTACTCGTGTTTGCAAAGAATACCGTTATTTCTACTTGTATTTCTAAAACATGAAAGTGCTGTAGTCTCTGGACTTCCATATTGTAAACATACAGGTATGAAGTAAAATTATGACAGAAAAAGAGGTTGTTCTGCTTCAATACTTCTCTCTTAATTGGAAAGAAGGTATCTTGAATTCCATTAATCTGTTCTGAAACTCTTCCACAAATAATATTTATTAAACACAGGGACTGTAGAAAAAGTTTCAAAACTTAAATTGATTTCAGCAGCTTAAGAACCTGACCCGTCTATTCTTGCAATGGCCTCTCTAGTATTGCTACCTTTAAAGTGCCATCTCTGTAAGCTGAAATACCAAATATATCTGTAGAGGTAGAGCGCACTGCTGATGTGCAGAGCTGTAGTATCATAATAGAAACAGAAAATACAGCTCCTTATTTCTATGGAATTTGGAGTAAGTTTAAAACAGTAAATGCACAACCTGCAAAATGAAATAATTTACATTTTTTTCTCAATGATATACTACTAACACTGTGAATAGGATTTTGGTTTTGTTTGTTAAAAATAGTAAGTTTAATACTGCAACAAAGTATAAGAAAACACTAAGTTCTGAGCAAATTTATGACCATAAACTGACACCACTCAGCAACCTCTTAACAGTGGCAGATTTTGTCATCATCTTTATAGTCTTTGCAGAGAAGTACATAATGAATTACAAAATATGAAGTGACCACCAAAATTTACTGTAGCAATAATCATAAGGCATATTGGATCACAACATAATGTTGTAGATTAAAAGTAAGTTTTTTTCTTATACTTATGGAATTTAAACTCAGAAACGTCCTAGGGTTGATCATGTGATTGTACTGCTTCATTTTAAAGTTATATGTTCTTAGCTTTACACAAAAAATTTGTAAAGTCATTGCTCAGAAGTTCAGTCCTTCATATATCTCTATAGAAAGTACTTTAGTTTCCCTTCAGTACTCATAACCAAAACCCAATGGGAGGGGGTGGCAGAGTGGCATACGAAGATTCACACAACTTATGTCACTAGATATCCTTCACATTTATTCCATAAAATAAACAAGTTTCCTTTTATTATATCCTTTTTTAATGGAGAGGGTTTAAAAATGTATGTTGATTTCTCACTTTATTATTTTTGCAATTAAAAATTTACCAAAAATTTCACTGAAAATTTTCATTAAACACTTGTTAAGGTACTTCAATGAAGATAAACAGACTTCACAAATTTAAAGTTTGGCACAGAATCAGTCTTTTTTCTCACCATTACTCCTGCTAATTCATATACCTAAATGTTATAACAATTTTACATATATTCTGAACAAATAAGTATTTTAAGTCATTACTTTGTATTCCACATTTCCTTTCAAGAAAAATAACAAGCCTCGTAAATGCCATGCAGTTGCAGTTACAACTAGCTGAATCAATGGTCGAATTTCTCTCTGTTTCACCTTTTTCAGATGCATCTTTTTTCCATGAACAGGTATGTCACGCTGAAGATTCATAACTAAATAATATTCCCAGATTTACTGAATCAAGAGAAAACAAATCCTTCAATAGAAGATGTCACCCAAAGAACAGAAAAAGTGAAGTTGCCACATACCGCAAAATGAGGAAGAAGATCTTCTCTATCACTTTCTGTAAATGCAGAGATTTCTAATGCCCTAGGTCGATGATCCACAACTGCATGCACAGGAACTCCTCTGCCTCTACCCCGGCCTCGAATTCCTCTACCTCTGCTACGTGATGCACCCCGACCTCTTGCATGAACCCCTCTACCACGAACTGAAGAAAGAATCCCTCGTTTGGCAGCCTAAGATGTTTATACATAACATATTGATGCATTAATATTAATATAATCTAAATATTAATAATATTGATATAATCTAAATATTTAGACAAAATTACAAGCACATAATCTTATGTTTCCTATAAACATCTCCAAACAAGACTTAAAAAGAGCAGCTTACAGGTCTTAAAATAACAAAAGGTGAATGTGTTAATAACATTGACAAGCCAAGACTGTTAACAATTAAACAGATCAAAAATAGAATGGAAAAAGGAAAAAAGAACCAGGTATTAAAAACAGGTATCAAAAGAGCCCTTATCTGTGAGGCTAACTCCTCACAGAAGAAAGGAACTGCTGTACAATACTTGCAATTTCATTAGCAAATATCTTTTGATGTAGTGACTAAGTCCTCAATTTGTCTCTTTAACTTTGATTCTTAATTGTCTTTGAACATCCAGCCAGGACTTTTATTCTGACCAGAATTTAATGCAGTGCAATAGCTTTTGGCCACAGAACTGTGAGATAGGAAACAGAAGCTCTAACAAGTGCCTCCAAGGACAAAAGAACTTGGCTCTACATACTTACTAATTTCTACTCTCACCTGTGTATCCCTTCTAAAGAACTGGCATGCACTCTTCAAGAAAAGTCAAAAGGCCTATGACAGTATCTGACAGCCATTTGAAAAATAATTTGCAAAAGTTATTGTAAGTTTCAAAAAAGCACTTTCAAGGATTTAATTTCATCATTGATAACAAGAAAAAATATTTTCAGCATATACAGATCTGCTACAGGAATAAAATGTTAAATGAAATCACTGTAACAATGTTTTTAACATATCCTACTGTGTTTACAACTCAAGTACTGATAACAGTACTTTAATGCATGCCAGTGATATTTTGAGCTTCGTAAGAAGCTCAAATCTGTTATGGCTTTATTCCTGAAATTATTCAGATAATTTTACAGTAGTATATAGTTCTGTAATTCACTCTGTGTGTGTGTGTGTGTGTGTGAAGTAAAACGTGCAGGTTCTGGTGTTTTTTAACATTTTTAAATGGTTAAATGAATAATCCAGACAGTTAAACATGCTAACTCAACAATCAAGCTGTATACTGTTTGGGTTTTCTCACAGCAAAAGCAGGGTCACCTGGAACAGAACAGCAGGCTAGAAGGCACAGAAGCAACATGATTACTGTGGCAGTTAAAGTCACAAAGAGAATGTGTGAATAAAGTTTTTATAAAGAATTTGTAGGAATTCTGAATAATCAAACAAATATCAAGGGGAAAAAACCTATATCCCCTGTGTAAATTATAGAAAGGATACATCTTGTGCTGTTCTCTAACTCTGCTTTTCTCTATCTACTTTGATCAGTATTTGCTAAAGGTTTCAGAATATAACTTTTACTAGCATTTTCTAAAATGTACGATTTATAAATAAGCTTTCAAGACACTTTTGAAATATTATTCACCATCAGAATATATATTATTAACATAAGCTTTTTTGTCATCTCCACTGAACTGGTTTGGCTTATTTACAACCCTATTTTCAATTACCAAAGCTGCATTACAACTTCATTTTAAAGTAAGATTTTAATGCAACTTAGCCATAGGTATGTGCACTGTGTTCATATGTAGCTATACATAAGACATGACCAAACTTCATTCAGACAAGAGGGATTTAAGCGACACAGCAGCCTGCTTAACAATAAAAAGAGATAAGATTATCATGCAATTAAGTAGATATTACACAGATAATTAAGACAGTGCAACAAAGAGCAACACCCACAGCATTCAGAATTTTTCAAAATAAGACACACATGAAGTAATTTGCACAGCCTTTGCAATTTTTTAAAAAGTATGTTTCTAAATATTGAACACTTTTTGAAACATTGTTTTTGCTTTCGGCATAGCCTCCTTCTCCTGAAACCAATGCTGTAATATTATTACTTTTGGCACTTCAATTTTTCAGTTAATCTTAAGTGGGTGCTAACATTTAAGAATAAAAGATCAAGCAGTGCTTTTTAACTCCTTTATATCAAACACAACACCACCTACAGAAAACAATTCAAAAACACTCCAAGCTCGCAAGGAAGAATTACTACCACAAATCTGCAGAATATCATGTCATGTAATAGTTACAGAACTGAACTAGATTAGCCATCAAGCTTGAAGACAATACTATTTCTCTACCCTCAGTGAAATTAGAAGCTATTTTTTTAAAATATAACTGCTAATTGCCTCCATCTATATACAATATTGCATAAAAAAATAGTTTATGATACAATAGGTGAGTTAATAAACATATATGAAAATATATTAGAAGTCAATTGCTACAAAAGAAGAGACAAACGTACTTCCATCTGCAGCTCTGTATATTTTCGTCTTAATTCAGTAACTTCCTCCCCAGCTTGCATCTTCTTGTATAAATCCAGTTCAGTATCTAGTAACTCTTTCTGCATCTAAGGAATTGTTACGGCAAATTATTAGTTCCACAGTTCACAATCTCTACCGAGGAAATAACATTCTATTAAGACCCAAGAATCTACTGCTATGCCCCTATGAGCAGGCTATTTCAGAAATACACAGCGATTTAAATGTTGGCCAGTGCAGGCCTCCAAGTAAGGTACCAGTTTGCCATAGCACCTCTATCTGGAAAACAGATTCCTAGACACTGTAAGGAAAGGGAATTTGAAAACTAGATGTTGTAGCTTTCGTAAGGTTTTAAACTTAACCAAGTTGTGACTTATCAGTTCACATCACAGCTCTACCTTTGCAGGTATACTGCTTACTATGTTAGGTTTCCACCTTCAAAAACAAACAAAGCACAAGTTTAGGAGCCTCCTTGGCAAGATAAAACTTCAATGTGTAGTACTATGTTTCTGAGCTTAGTGATGTCAAACCTTTTAGACCACCATTCAAAGCCAAAGCCAATGGAATTTCTTCTAAACTAGAGATAAATGAAATAGAAAAAATGCAAAATTATATGGTAGTGATGATGAGATAGACATTCTACAAAAAAAAAAAAAAAAAAGAAAAAAACAGCACAGTTATGAATACAAAATCTATAATCAGACTGGAGAATAAGCATTTATCACAGTTCCATAATGCAAAAGCAGAAATGGTAGTTCTGTTCAGATCACAGTAGGAAAAAAAAAAAAAAAATACAACCCAGTAACAAGACCTCCATTAATAAAAAGTTGGTCTCTGATGCAGAGTTACCTTCCAGCACAAAGTACCTTAAAAAAAGTCTATTAGAAAGTTCAAAAACATACCGAAAAAGTGTGAGAAACCGAAAGGTGTCTCTGAACCCAAATTAAGACATGTTCATTGCAATCGCTGAGGTGCAGGTTCTGGTACAGGTGCAGCAAAGGGCTTTATGTAACCATGAATATCTTATTTGAGGTTCTATTCCAAATAGAAAACTTTCTACAGCAACCAAATGTTCAAGTGACATCACAAATGAAGGATAAAATTATAGATGATTGTGAAACAGTTTTACATTTATAGCCATTGATTCAAAACCACAGCTTGTAATGCATTCAAAGGCTGGTTTTCAAGAGATGAAGGTTTCACATTGTGATAGTTGGAAACCAAGTATCATCACTAAATAAATAAAGTGGGGGTTTATTTCTTTGCTGTGTTGGTTTCTTGACCCACCCCTTCCTCCCCACCCACCCCAGAAGCTTTGAAAGAAAAAAAACTGGATTATTGAACTGACAAATTATTTAACCTGACCCCCTTTTAGTCCCATTCTATGATCATCTACAGCAACGACACTAAAAAAAAAAAAAAAAAATAAAAAATCCATTGCCTCCTATATAACAGTTTTCAGAGTTCTCACAATTGGAAACAGTGTTTCTCTCAAATCTCACTGGGCTGCAACACACCAATGACATGGCAAAACAAGGACTTCCAAAATTTAGTAATGACCAGCAAGCAGCTAAAATTCACAAACAGGGGGATCAGACCAAGTCAGCATGGGTTCATGAAGTCCTGCCTGACCAACCTGATTTCCTTCTATGATAAGGTGACCCATCTGGGGCAGGAGGAACCTCCTGCATGTCAACAAAGGAAAATGCCATGCTCTGCACCTGAGGAGGAACAACCCCAGCCACCAGTATAGGATGGGGGCTGCCCAGATGGAGAAGACCTGAGGGGTCCTGGTAGCAGGAAAGAAGTTCAACATTAGCCAGCAATATTTCCTTGTGGCAAAGGTGGTCAACAGCCTCCTGGAGAAGAGCACCACCAACAGGTCAACGGAGGTGATCCTTCTCCTCTACTCTGCAGCAGTGAGGCCACATATGAGTGCTGTGTTCAGTTCCAGGCTTCCCAGCACAAGAGAGAGGTACTGGTGAGAGACCAGCAAAAGGCCACAAAGATGATTAAGGAACTGAAGCATCTACTGTATGAGCAGAAGCTGACAGAATTGTGATTAACTTCAAGAAGAGAAGGTGGCATGGGGGATCTTACCTACATGTATAAATGCTCAGTATGGATGAATAAAGACTCAGTACGAATGAATCCAGTCTCTTCTCAGTGGAAACTGGTGATGGAACAAGACAATCCCCAGAAACCCTTTCTAATCTCAACCATTTTTAGCAATTTTGTGTTATCAGATGATTTTCTTGTCCATTTCAAAAATTTACTGGAACACTCTCAGGGTAAAACAACTGTTATGGGTTAAAATGCTGCACTGAAGCTTTCTGGTCAAGTTTTCAACTTCCTTCTTCATTTCTACGGATCTGGATTCATTTCCTTGCACGTGACAAAACTGATGAACTATTTTCTCCTGTTCAAATTTATGAAGCACTGTACACCTCCAGTAGAAGAGTATTCCTCAAAACCTTGAGGCTTTAACAATAAAATGCAGCTTTAAAAATACTGACAATTTCTAAGACTTTTATAGTTCAAATTCAGACAGGTGATTTCCTTCACACTTCTCAGAAAAGGTCTCTCACCAAACAACGTCTACTCTCTCTCAAAAACAAAATAAAAATTACTTCCTCATCTCCAAAACTGGAAGAGTTTAATCGTATAATAGCAGGGCCCGAATTTTGAGATTATTGCCCTTAGTTCCCCCCCTCAAAACACAGCAGAATATTGCACTGAAACCAAAATTGTTTTAAGAGGTATAAACTGACTTCCAGAAATAATAATCTATGCCCATTTTCAGGATAAAAATATGCTGCTTCAACTTTTACTAGACAACAATGTAAGAAGTTACTGTGAGTACATATATGTCATTTCAGTACTCTTTTTCATATTTAAGAACTGTACATCACTAATTTACACTGCGCTTTTAATGCCTACATTTCTATGTAAAATAAAGCAGTAGAAATGCTGCTTCAAAGTGAGACTAAATAATCCATTTAAATTAAATCTGGGTTGTAATGTTGCAACAGTTTTTTAAAACAGAATCACAAACATTAGAAGACTGAGCATTCTGAAGACTTAAGAACTGAAAACAGCAAGAAAAGACTTTTTCCTTCACTGAAAAATACACTACACAAAAATCTGCTCTTTTATTAGCATGAACTTCCTCACTTGATAAATCAAGAAAAGCTTGTGATATATTTACAGAACATTAATTGATTTCTTAAAATATTATTTCTCTAAGTCTTGCTTAATTCTTAATCACCTTGTGACCTGCTTAGGAACAAATACTTTATAAAAAGCAAAATATTGCATTTTAAAAAGGTAATACAATTGCATCTTAAAGCAGCTGGGAAACTGGTTAGAGGCATATACTAACACAAATGACAGTACAGGGGAGAAATTCCTCTTACAGGTACAACCCAAACATGGGTAGCTAAATAAAGGAATACTGACCAGTGCAACCTTCAATCTAAAAAGCTTAAAATACTGAAACATTCCAGTGACATGAAAAGCCCCATGACATTATGTACCAGTACAGTAGTCAACTAGTTTCATGAAGCAGTTTGTGTATTAAACCTCATCAGAAGATATCTGTGTTGCATAATGATAACTCTTTTGCATAAGAAATTCTACTTTCATGAGTTCTATTAAAAAAATGTAAAAAGCAACAGATGATACACAAAAGATTCAGAAAGGCAAAAAGAAGTAAGATTCATGTTTTGGCTTTTGATTTTAAAGATGACCCAATACCTGCGTAACAATGGGTAAACATTTTAGACAATGGCATAGTTTTGAAATTAACTACGTTAGTTTAAAAACAAGGTAAAACCAACCTCCCTTCAAAGATGACTTCAAAATTAAACCAGTATGGTTTTAAATACTGCTTAGGTGGCTGCCTGTTTTTAATTCTGCTGACATAAGCATGTGAACTTATCTTACTAAAAGCCTGATCAAAACTTCAGTACCTGAGTCTTAGTTTTCATGCTTTTTAAAGGAGCCCCTCCTCCTGGTGATACCCCTTTTAATTCATCCTTTAACTTGGTGATGCTATTAGTCAAAATTTCCAGTGTTTTCATGATTTCTGCTTTGTCTTCTGACTTCATGGCTTTATTCTTCTCCAGCTTTGAAATCAGCATCTGCTCGATTCAGAAAGATAAAACAAAACGTTTTTTACTTAGCAACTCCTACTACAGATCTGTTTTCCAGTACTCAGTATTGCATTAATTTTGTTGTGATCGTCAAACAATATATAGAGCTTTTAACACCTTATACTAAGTTAAAAATTTTGTCTGAATCTCTGATTATTTGCTAATGAACATCTGGTATCTCCATTTTACTTGTCCAGATTTCTCAACAGACTTATATAAATTCAATTTTTAAATTTCCACTTCTAAGCAAAGTGCAGTCATGCACACTTTTCTACACCTGCTCTTGTCAAGTCGAACACTCAGGCTTTCACTTCTCCCAGAACATATGCATGCTGCACCGAAATTAGGCAATTTCAACTAACAAGACAAATTATGTTAAAATCATGTAGTAATACCATTCTAAGAGAGTGCTTATTTTATAGACCAGTTTTACAGCTCATGTTTACAAATTCTGAAATACTTTCTACTGAACTGAGATTTTACAATTGAATTGTTCACTTTCTTTAATGCTAACATTTTACCTTCTGTGTTTCAATGTGCTTTTCTAAGATTTCTTGCTTCTTTTTTCTCACATCTTGTTGAAGTCGTAATGCATCCTAGAAGCGTAAAAAAATTATAGGAAGTTTCTGGATTTTGAAAAATAATACTAGAAGAATAATATACCTGACAACTCTACAGCAGTAATTTCCAATATGTTTTGAAAACAATGCATCACCAAATGACCAAAAGGTCTAATATCTTTCTTAGTCTGATCTGTGCTGGGAAGACTTCATTATTACTTACGTACAAAGCAAACACATAAGTCCAATGAAAGCTGAAAGGCGATATAATACACTAGTGCAAGAGGTACAACATACAAGAGTTTAAATGTGTAAGGTCAGTATCTTGACAGAAACTGCAAATGAAGTCCATCAATTAAAACACATTCTCCAGTACAGCTCCAAGCAAAAAGAAAATACATCCTGTTTTCTCAAGCTAATGTGTTACCCAATGAAAAATCATCTCTTTTGCATCTGACTGCTGTAACTTGGAAGTGACAAGTACTACCACCCAATCTGCTAAAAACAGAAACTTGACATTGCAATGGGCAAATCAAAATTAATTTAAACTGATAAATTTGTAATATATTTCACTCGAAAGGAGAAGCAAGAGGAAATGCCAGAGTTGCTGTGCTCAGCTCCTATTAATGCTGCTTGAGAAAGCAACTGCTTCTTGCTCTCAGATATAGAACGTACAGGTCTTAGCAGGATACTTGCAGAAAACAAGAGCTTTGATATCAACATATTTAATGGTATAAAAGAGGAGAGGAAGAAGATGATTTTGCATCTCTAAATTATCTATCAACTGGGATCAGACTGGAAGTGGATTATTTTATACAAAGAGCGTAAATGCACAACAGCCATAAAAAGGAAACAGTAAAGGTTCTGTATGTCTTCCCAAATATTGACAAATTCTGCTGCACGAAATGTTAGTTTTGCAATCCTGCGCGCAACCTTTTTTCTGAAGGGAAAAGGAAGATAAAATAAGGAGATGAATGCGAAGAAAAATTAGGGAGAAAGGAGGAAAGATGGGAGGGAGTCCCA